>WBNO01028851.1:0-225829 GCA_013400575.1 Peucedramus taeniatus | reverse complement strand
GAAAATATTAAAAAAATTTCTTTCTTGGGGAGATTTTTGTGGCTGTTGCTTGATGGGAACTGCAGTGACCTCTGCTCCCAAACATCCTCTCAGCACCTCACAGGTGCTTTTGGGATACAACAGCTTTACAACTCAAAATATAACTCAAAATGTCCCAAAGAGATACTCCACTGATGAGATGCTAAAAATCTTATTATATATGCATAAAGTGCAGGCATACATAAGCACAGGGACACCTCTTCTTATTGGACAATTAATATTAAGATATTATGACAATATTTCTTTCCTAAATTATGAACCAGACCTGTCTGAGGAACACAGAAAGGAAATAAAAGAATAATTCCTTTGAAAAGGGGCAAAGCAGTCCTAAGGGTGATGAGACCAAGGTCTGCTCAAAAGCTTCTGGCACAGAAAAGCAAAGCCTACAAGCTCCAGGTTAGTGAGCACACTTTTTTCCCCCTGTTATATTACATAATTCTAAGAGAGACCATCTTACTGAGTGCCAACTGAGGGCTTTTAATCGAGTCTTTGCACAAAAGACAAACTCCTGGTTGTGAATGAACTGTTTGATAAAATTAATAAGTACCTGAAGTCTGTACCAGAAGCTCTGAAGAGCGAGGAACATGAAAAACTTGCTTTAAAGCACTTGCAGGATGCCCACCATATGTCATGAGGACAGCAGGAAAACTAAAGCAGCTACAAGAGATGAAATAAAGCACAAGCTTGGAATCTGTAAAGGTGACTGCTCTTTCAAGACCATCTTGAAAAATCAAAACAGCTGTGGACATGCATTTTAGAGTGAAGAAAAAGTGACCATGAAATCTCAGAAACATGAGTAAACAGCTGCTGCTTTGAACCAATTTCCAGTCCAAGACGTTTTGCTTGCAATAAATCTGTATCTGAATTTATACAAGAATCTTGAATCCCTACTCTCCAAACACATTTATACCAAGCATTCTCAAAAATTTCAGATGGGCTTCAAATGGCCTAAATTCTTGGGCATCATAAACTTTTATGCATTCTACAGATAAATCCACACTTTAAGCTGACAGCAAGAGTGCTAATGCACAAAGGTACAGCCTCAAAACTCTAGGGAAGAGCCCACAAAGGTTTGAGAGAAAGCTATTTCCCTTAGACAGTCTTGTACAGGCAGCCATAATCCAACCCTTCCCCCTGAAAGTTGTTAGAAGGAGACTTTAATCCAGCACAGAACAGAGCTGTGCCATCACATGTCTTTGTTTTACTCATTTTCCTGTTTTACAGCTGTTTCATTGCTTGCAGGAGCACCAAACAGCACTGTTAGATTTGCCAGTTCAGTTCCAGCTCTCAACAAAGACAGACTAAAGATGGTAAAGCAGCATCAGAAAAATAATCTCGATCTGAAAGAGGGAATGGGGGGAGTGACTAAAAGAGAACCTAAAGCACAGGAAAGCAGAGTATAGCTTTTAGTAATTTTTGTTAATTATTGATTCTCATCACCTTCTATTCCCAGTTTATCCCTGCTTGAAGATTATCTCCTCCCCCCACACATTAGTCAGAAAACATATCAGAAAACACCAGAGATGTCTCAGATCTTCCCATGAAGCTCTGTCCCAGCTGACACCCAGTATGTTGCAGAAGTTCAAGATATATCTGTGTTTCATCTGCCTCTTTATTGCAAGATTGGGCTGGAGTAAAAGGAGTAGATCCTGTCCCACCAGCCTGTGAAGAAAAGACTGGAAACTGTGTGTGGATTTTAGCAAACCCTGACTCCCTGTGTGACATCTCATCTTTCATCTTCATAAGATGACAGACTAAGAACCAGAAAATTTTCCACTGGTGGCATTTTTCTGTTATCCTTTCATATGGGAACTTTGTGTTGTGTATTGATGTACACATTGAAGATGCAGAGTGGATCTTATTTGAAATTGAGATCTGCCTGGTAAATCAAAAGGTGTTGTTTATTTTCAAACCACAAATAAGGTATAAGAGTAAATCAGTTTGTAAAATTAAGAAAACATTACTAGAAGCACACAGAAAATAAAATGTTGTTATTTAAAATAATAAAGCTTTAAAGAGGAATTAAATTCATCCTAATAAGATATTTCTAAAGATTAAATTTCTAATGAAAGTGCTTATCAAAGAGATTAGTACACTTAAATAGAGCTCTTTCACAACTGATAACATTTCCTGAGAGCCTAACAACATAAAAAATCCCAAAACTCAAGTAAGTGGAATAAAAGGCCTCAACTGAGTAGTAACACAAAGTGAGATGAAGGCAGAATTATTTATTCAAGTAAAAATTTCACACCAGATTTTCTCCTGCTGGCTAGAATTATTTGGCATTTTCCAAAAGCAGAAAGTATTGTTTGGGTTTCACCTCTAATCTCCCTCCCCTTCTCCAATCTCCAAGATTTTTGTTGCCAGTCAGAATCACACTAATGTAGACCAAAAGTCTATAGAGTGAGGAGGATTTAGAAAATTACTGTTATGGAGAATTGTGTATTTTTTTCTGTACAAGCTTTCTGTTCAAAGTTCCTTCATAAACAAAGACCATATTTGGTCCCACAGCATGATTAAATGAGTGGCACACACATCAAGAAATCAAATATTTCTTTCTGATCATCTTAACAAGGTCAGGTGTTGCAGAACTGTATCTGTGGTTTATTGACTACTGCTAGAGAAAAAAATGATTCTTCATATAGCCTGCATAAACTCCTATTTGCCACTTTTTTGTTTAGTGTTTTTTTTTAATAAAATGCTAAAGGCTCTGCACAAATAATGTACTTGGACAGCAGTTGCATTATTCTTCCACTGTTCTATTTGCCAATTCTTTAGCTGTCACATGACAAGAAAAAAAATTGTATTATTTAAATAACAAGGGGTAAAAAACTAGCAACTTAGTTAAACCAGAGTGAAACTAAAAGTACATCTTCTAGCAGAAAATTGCTTCNAAAAAAAAAAAAAAAAAAAAAAAAAAAAAAAAAAAAAAAAAAATCAAAAAACCAAACTCCCCTCCAAAACCTCACAGACTTTGAAAACACTGCAACAGAGACATCTTTGTTATATATGCAGTATTAACTACTCTGATGTAAAACATCTTTCAGATGACCCAGGAGGTATCTTTTGAGTGCTTGCTTTTGGAAAAAGAAAACACACATGCATAAAACCAGAAGAAACTGTCTTAACACGTTCATCAAGAAGTTTGCAAGCTGCATGTTAACTACTTCAGCAACACTGCTTGAAAAGAAATGTTCCATATAAGCACAAAACAGGAGCAGCATCAGTAAACCCAAACTTCATCAGATTATGTCACTGATTATTTCTTACCTGAACCTATATGCTCAGGATAAGGTTTGCTCATTTTTTGGCCTCCCTGTAAAACATCCAAGGCTGACTTTTTCAAATAGAATAAATAGAATAGAAAGAATCACTTTAGTATGTTCTTTTACAAGTATATGAAAAAGCTGACAAAAAGAATAACTGAAAGGTCAAGTCTGACAAACAACTGAAGATTCAAATTATACCCTCTATTACAACTGAGGCCTCTTGGTCTTAAAAAAATCAAATTTTAAAAAATTTAGTGCCATTAATTCCACATGGAACTACCTTGGCTAACCATCCAGAACCAAATATTTCACCTTTTCAAGTCCTGAGTTCATGTGTAGATCATTTCCCTGAAAAAAAATCCTAAATATAAATACTTATTTTCTCTTGGTAAGACTCTACTTTTGTAAAATGCCAAATGATTCTAACTTGGGGAAGAGAATCCAGTGTTAATCAACACTATTAAAGAAAACAAAACCACCACTAAGCAAATTTCTAGGATAATTGAGCATCCCTTGACACACCTATACAATTTGAGCAGCTCTACTGTTTTCATTAGCATGGCTTAATGCATTTTATTGCATGACTGCTAAAAGGAAAACACACTTTACCATCCAACATTCCCTTTTCATTTACAGTATTAATGAAAGCCAGTATTAGTATCACAAAACAAAGATGGACTTTTAAAGCACCTGGCAGTAAAGCTGATCAAATAAATGCACACTTCTTTCTTCCCTCTCTGTTGCTCCACTGAAGCCAAGAAGCTGTAACTGTGCTCATTGATCCTGTGCCAGTATGAAACAGCTCTAGCAACACAAATTAGCTCTGCATAAATGCAAATTATATGTCAAATATATAAAATATCGTGTTTCATAAACTTGGACTTTATTGTAATGGTTATATTGGAAATAAGTCAATTGGGAAAAAAAAAAACATGGTGATTTTGAGGAGGTGAGGAGATGTATTCTGTATCTGAAATTAAAGGGAGATGTATTTAGTGCATGTGATCAGAAATAAATGTCTGTCACCAAAAAAATCTATTTGCTTAGCCAACACATTCTACAGCATTCCAGTTTATTCAATTTGTGCACTCTGCCCTGTAATACAATTCCAAGCACATATGAAGGAAAGCAGATACACAAAGATGACAGTAATGAAAGAGCAGACCATTCATCAATATGAGGCATAAACCTTTATTATATTTATTGACATACAGTCTCTGTAATTGACAAAGATGTAGAAGTTTCTCTCAAAAAGAAACCATCAGAAATAAACTAAACTGAATACCCTCATATAAACCACTGCAGGTATAGACACATTTTATTAGGTCATGTACTTAAAATATACCACACAGGCCACTGAAAACAGACTAAAGCACTTATTTCAGTTTGCTGGTAATGCCCACAAAATGAGTAAGTTAACCCGACAAGAAACAAAAATGTAGCAAAACAGCACCACATTAAACAGAAGTTTATCACTAATATAAGTCATAGAATGCAAAAATATGCTCTGTAGGAAAGCAAGTGTTTGAAGCAGAAAATAAACTGGAAAGAGGTAAGGCTGATGGGCTGTAAGCTGTCCCATGAGCCACACCACACATCCCCTTCTCTCCAGGGATGGCCAACGCTGCAAACCTGGGGGCACATTATGGAAAACAGGACAGAAAATGTCCTTCCCAACTAATGTCCTGTTGGCTGCCACAAGCCAGCAATTTTCATCTTCCAAGGCAGGAGCTAGCATCCAGGTCATGCTGTTTAAAAGCCACAGAGGAAACTGTGTTCCATCACCATCCCAAATTGCCTGCTTTAGCTGGGATGCCATATGGCAGCGAGGTCCCTTTGGTACCAGCAGAGTCCAGCAGCCTCATCCAACACTCAGCATTATGACCAAAGCCTCAATCCAGACCTCTGTGATATATTTATGAGGGATAAAATTGATTCTGTGAGCTAGTTTAGGAAGAAGTCTTGAATATTTCCCTGACAAAAACAGTTTCCATACTTTTGTTCACAGCAGTCAGGGACTGCTTACTTTTTAGTCTGTATCAAAGCATCATAAGCAGACCAGACCTTAAACAAGAGCATTTGGTTTTAAAATCTACAGGTACAGCTGAAGACCTTTTAATGTTCCATTACTTATTCCTGCAAATGGGAATTCATTTTAACTGACTTAAAACACACACACAAACTCTAGTTAACAGCTAGAGGCCTTGGAGTGCCATAATTATTCCTGAAAATATAGCACAGAAAATACCTTGAGCAGTACAATACACAGGAAAAAAAAACCTATCACATTTTCCCAGTTTTCTAAAGGCTAAGGCATTTTGATCAATAAACTCTAGGGTAATTTACTGTTTTATACCAATAAACCATATACTCACTTTTCAGAACAAGTGAGATCCGTCCGTGCAACAAAGGTTTATGAAACCTAACTTCAAATAAAATAAAAAACACATATGAAGCATGGCCCTACATTTTTGTTTAGTAAATCTGAACTGCCTGTTCTGGTGGATAATTGCCACTATTCCTAACATCTATGATTCTTTGAAACAAGATGCCTGTGTTAAATAACTAAATGGTTCTCTTCATATACTCACAAAATATAGAAAAAATAAATGGGGGCTTGTTTATAAAAGGAGCTCACATCTACTATAATTATCAGGATTGCTATTGTTAAATTGTTTAAAAAAATTGGACTCAAACAGTTGAGAGGGTGGCCAAGAGCTTGGAAAGCATAAATTTTAAGTACTCCAAGTTTAACAACTTCAGAGGAGTGCAACAGGCCACCACCTCCGCTCAGAGTCTCTCATTCCTGAAAATGAGACTGCACTGCCTGCTGCAAACCAAGCCTGGGGAAGACAGCATCAAACTACCTGCTCAAGAGCATTTCTCCTTCCAAAGCAATTACTCACATTCACTGCAATTCACTGTCCAGAACAGTAACACTCCAGAAGAACTTCAGAAATCTAGTTTGAAACAATCACAGGATTTATTACTGTATTAGGTGTTTGTGTCACCATTTAGTTCTAGTCCATGCAATCAAAACAAGTGCTTATTTAACTCTTCCCCTGAATACTTTCCCACAGTTCAAGGAAAAGCCAATTTCTCTTGTCACACATTGCAAGATTATTTTTAAGAGGAGCCACTGCAAACCAGAGAGAGGAATCAGAGTGCATCACAGCAGGAAAAAAAAGATGGTGACAAACATGACAGAAACAAAGAGAAAAGCTTTGTTAAACTAGTAACGAGTCAATTTTAGAGAAGGAGTCTATTTTAACTGAAAAGCTAAAGAAGATATATTTAGGGATCCCATCCTTTTTAGTTAAGAGAAACTACTTTTCTCCCATCACCAGGCAGCACTGATTATTTTAATAAAACCTAATAAAGCAAGGATTATCAACCACAGATTACCTACCTGTAGGTAACAAAGCACACTAAACTAATTGATGCCAGTTGACATCACTCATCTGTTGAAAAACAGGCAGTCACCAATTACTAACAGAACAATAATTTGTTTGTTTAATGAATATGCTAATTTACAGAACTCTCATTAGACAGATACACAGACAATATTGATGAGTTCCATAAGGCATTATAAAGTATGGCTGAATTATATCAAAACAAATTAAAACAGAAAATATTGTACACTATTTAATGGAATAATAAAAGTCTGTATTAAAAGCAAGTGAATCCTCTGGGTGAGCCCTCCAAAAAAGGCACAAGTACTCAAAAGTGCATAGACCTAAACACCTACTGCTACTGATGCCTTGTTGGGACTACCTAAAACCAGACAAAATTAAGAGAATAAAAAGCAGTTATATTTATTGAAGGGTCTTCAGGTACATTTCAGGAGGATGAAGCCTCTCCAGGGACTACACCCAAAAATGGATGATGAGTCATGGGTTTCCACACTTTCATAAGTTTGGATTTCAGGTAATGAAGTCATTGACCCCAAGTTTGCTCCCCCCAGCTCACAGCCCCAGGGGGCTCAGTGCATCCCTGGACAGTTCCTCTCCTGGTTCAGCACTTGCCTGTGCAGGGGTTTGTGGAGTTCTGGCATTGCACACCAGGTGGGCACAGCCTCTCACCTGTGTCCAGGAGCATCCAAATCCCTGGGGGTGAATTCCCAAGTGTAGTGATGCCTTAGGATTTTAGGTTTTATGTTTTTCATGTATTTGTAATTCTGCTATTCTTTAGTGTATAACTCTAAACTCCACAAAGAGTGTCAGCTGCTGTTCTCCCATTTTGGTCAGACAAAGGAATTCCTCCAGGCCTGGGAATCAAGGACACCTCACTGTCTCAGGCCCTGAGAGATGAAATAAAAAGTGAGCTGGGGGGAGCAAACTTGGGGTCAATGACTTCATTACCTGAAGCTGTAATTGGAAGATGAACCCTCAATATGCAAATGGCCCAAACTTATAAGTGTGAAAACCTGTGACCATCACCCATTTTTGGTTATGTCCCTGGAGAGGCTTCATCTGCCCTAAATGAACCAGAAGACCCTTCAATAAATATAACTGCTTTTATTCTCTTAATTTTGTCTGGTTTTAGGTAGTCCCAACAAGGCAGCAGTAGCAGTAGGTGTTTAGGTTCCCCCAGCAGGGACACTGGAGAATTTTGCATTTTGCACACAACCACCTGCAATACCTCTGTTACTAATAAATCCTAGGTAAAAGCTGGTTCATCTGCATTTAGTGCAATGCAACACAGCCCTGGAAACAAAAGCAGTGATTAAATTTTTAATTCATTGTTTGTTTCACTTGTATTGGGGCTGCATCTAGTTTCTCTTTTTCTCTCTCAATAATTTTAAGTTCCTAAATTAAGAAGGAAATAGAAATTGGTTTTTCACTCAAGAAAGGAATCACTACAAGCAAGATCTGTCAATTTGTAATCATTTATTCATACACAATTTAAATGAGAAACAATATTAAGTTCTCTTTCAAATTTCAGTTTTACCAAAGGAGTTTTATTTGAATAAAACCACAGAAATGAACAGAAAATTCTATCAAATAAACACCTATAAAATATCCTCTACATGAGATAGCCATATAAGCCAAATTTCTGCTTTTTAAGAAGAAAATAGAAAGTTAGACACAAGGGACTGCAGCAGGGAACACTTTTAGGCAGAGTAGGAAGGTCTGACATTTTTTTGTAATACAAGACAGTTCAAAGTAGCAAGATCCTGCAGAAACCAATTATAAAAAGAACAGTTTCAGCCTCAACCTGAACAGCCTACCCAGAATGTTAAAATTAACCTGGGAAAGTGAATGATTTAACTAAAGAAATAAGCCTACTGGATTTGACCCCAAAGTCAAGTCATGAATCAAACTCCCTCACTCTCCCCCGATTTGCTCACTGAAGTGGGAGAACCTTCCCAAAACTCGCTCACTAGCTGAACTGCCAACTTTCCAAGGTAATTGAATCTAAAAATATGTGGCTCTAGTAAAGTTTTTTTCACATTAAAATTAAAATGCCACCATTAATGGAGGGGTTTAAACATTTCATTCACTACACACTACCTCAAAATTAATTAATTAATAAATATATGACATATTCATGAGGATTTACCTCTTCCACCTTTAAAACAATGTTCCCTTCCACTAAAAGATATATTAAACTGCAATGACATATTAATCAATATTTATTAGGAAACATATAACAATACTTCAACATCCCTCTTTATTTTTGACTCCGTGCTTTCTTTCCTGTCTCAGTGGTGGAATCCCTCAGCTGGGAAAGAGGAACATCAGGAGTGTGTCCATCAGTTCTGAAGTGGCTTGATGCTGGGGAGGCTTTATTTATCTCTTTTTTTATTTATTTATTTATTAAAGCACACCTAAATTTTTCCACAGTGGCTCTAACAGCAAACAGTACAATTTTGCTGTGTTTTACCAAATGTCACAGAAACAGAAGAGGATTTCAGAAGACAGCACCCATCTCTTTCACAATTCTGAAATTTAGATTACAAAACCATAAAGATTGGATTAAAAAGCCAGAACAGTATCTATTAAAGAACCCTTTAACAAAACCATAGCAACATGCACATAAAACCCACAAAGTTTTAGAAACATCTCAGTTACGTCTTGTGTGTTTCATAGTATTGCAGATGAAATGGTAAGGATAGTAAATGTACTCAGGGTGGAAGTGGGACTGAAAATCCTGACTGAACTCTTAACAAAATGTAATGGCTCCCATACCAGTTCTCCTGAATGTTCCTGCTCACTGTCTACTGCAAGAAATGCTTTTACTTCAAGGGTTTCTGAATGCCTGCCCTAGTATGTTCTTTTGGCTTGGTCTTGTACTCCTCCTTGTCCTTCTAGAATCAGTCTGATTGCAAACTGATTGATCCCAGGCTTTGCCCCAGCCCTCTCCTGGACACGACGGAGCATGCTGTGATGTTCTTCCACTGCAGAGCTCAGTCAGGTCATTAGCTCCAGAAAACACAAATGAAACTACACAATTCCCTCCAATGTGCCTTTATATCTTCCAATGTGCCTATATATGTACAAAATCAGCTTTCTGATTTATCCTTCTGTTTACTTCTCATGCAAGGAAGCAGACACAAGAATGAACTTGAAGCAAGTTCTTCACTCATTGCAGATTTAAAGTCTCCAGTAACGATTACACTTTATAGACTTATTTACAGCTTGCTTACACTCAGGGATTTTGACAGCTATTCTGTAAATACACTCTGCTACCCACTAAGCTCCATTGTAAACTACTAGGAACATGCACAGGGTCACACTTCAGCTCCTTCTGTCATTCTTATTCTCCTTATCTCACAAAACCAGAATCTGAGCCCACATCGTGCTCTACAAGGCAGATCCTAGCAGCCACCACCTGGATGATCCTTCTGGGTGTCTGCATGTATGGGTTTGTGAGGACTACAGTCCTCAAAAGCAAAAGAGGAGAGGGTGGGAAGACTGTTCTCTTGAACAGCAAGACCCTGACCTCCCTTCTCCATTTTCCACACCTTGTTCAGCAGCTGTTTTAGTCAGGCTGCTACAGACCGGCCTCCAAATAAAGCAGAACATCACCCAATCCTGACAACTGCATCCTGCTGCCCACCCAGGGGAGCATTCAGGACTCTGTTTATATGCAATCAGCAAAATAAAATTTCTGCAAATTAAGTGACAGCACCCTCATGACCCAAACTGAGAAGTTCTGGGATGCATTTTGGTTACTGTGGACAGGCTGCCTGAGCAGGGCTGAGCACACCCCAACCCATGAACCTTCACCTGAACAATGATTAGCAGCTTCCAAAAAACCTGAAACAGGGCAGGTTCCTTATTCTATGGGATTACATGAAAACTCTCTGGTTCAAACAACATGCAGAAGGTCACATCACAAACAGGATGTCACAAAACAAAGCTGGCTGCCCAAACACCACGCTGCCAGTCCACTCAAAGAGCTGAACAATGCCCTCTGTTCTTACTGCAGAAATTGTTGACAAATTTTTTTTTTCATTGCATTTTTAACCAAATTTCAGTCTATTAAAACAGAATTACTTATTGTGCATCTACATGTGCCCAAAGAGCAACCTTGTCTAGAGAAGCTTTACACCTCTGGAATCGATTTTCAGAGCCTTTGCTTGGGTAAAGGAAGAACATGAATTCCTAGCTTCAATTTCTGCTTTTGTCAATGTTCCCCCCATCAGAAGTTCTTTGCATTATGTAATTAATTTCAGTCAAATTATGTTCATTTTGCTTATTTCATACTTCAAAGCTTTAAGACAAGCATACTTTTCTGACCTAAAAAGTAAGGCTTTGAAGTATCTGATGAAAATAAACTCACTACCATACACAACTGCATAATCAGTTGCAGAAAATACTGTAACACATTCCCTGCCTTGGCAAATGAAAGAAGATTGTTGGTGATATGCACAACACATTCAAAAAGTGAAATAAGCCATCTTCTTCACATAAATCAGAAATATTCTTTTATTTTAAGTATCTTGAGGGGGAATTTAGTATTTTTGTTCTGATCATAAATAAGTGTTTAATTGCCTAATTTTTTTCAAGATTAAAATGATATTTTTATGTAACTATGAAGAAATGCTCTAAATAGTAAACGTAGCCAGGAAATAATAATTCTAAAACTATTGTACCACCAAACACGAGACAAAGTAGCCACTACCAATTTTTTTCTTTCCTGCATGCAAATTCAGCTTTCTAAATTGTTGCAAAACTCAATCATATTGAATAAGATTAACAGAAATTTTTCTGCATTCATATCTCAAGTAATCATACCTATCAAAGAAGGGTTTCACACCTACCATACCCTGGAAGAATGCTTTTTCAAGTGTTAGAAGTCACTGATATTTTAAGAAAAACACTGATAAAATGCCAATTTAGACAGTTTGAGCTCTATTTTTCATCACGGAGAGGGAAATATAAAACATAATCACAGCTTTTTTGTTCCAGTCCTTTAATATTGAAGTCAAATCATGATAATTTCCACGCTACCTATGTCATCACAGAATATGACTTTGAGCACTAAGCACCATAACACTTCCAAGAAACAAAAATGCAAATGCCCATGGTAGTAAAATAAAGAAATAGAGAAAAGTGTCTACAGAAACAGTTTCATTGCATGCCTAAGTAAAAACTGGTTTGCTAAACCAGTCCAGAATGGTCTGTACTCTGGAAGCAGCAAGAAAAGACTGCTACCCATTTTCTGTTTCAGTCTGAATTGAAAGACTTTATTGTTAATAAGTCTTGGTTTTAATCAGACCATTTGACTTTGGCATGAAGCAAACTCTAAGAGACAAAGATACAAGAGGCAGAGACTTCAGCTACTTGGGCAGAGCTGGGGAGAAACCAGAAACTGCCCAGAATAATAAGCGAAATTCAGCCTTTAAAAGGAAGCCAAACATTAATACTTTTTCTTCTTTTGCAGGTAATTTCTTTATTAATATTTATCCATTGTTTATACCTAATTATATAAATTCACTCTGCCATTCTCAAATCTCAAAGCAAGCTTAGGACACTACAAGAAGCATCATCTCATCATCCTCAAAGACTTTGACCCTAAAGCAGATTTCTACATTTCTGACTATATGGAGGGAGAGAAAGGTAAACTTTAATCCAATGAAACAGCACCTCCAAGCCCAAAGGATGATGGCATTACTCCACTGGTCAAGGAAACTGGGATTGTGCCCAGCCTTGTTTCTTGTGTCTTATATATATTATTATTCTTGTGTCTCTACAGCCCATGCTGTATCCAGAAATAAACAACATTAGAAATAAACAACAGCCATTGATCCTCCCTCAGCTTCTCCCCAGAGGGAACTGCCAGGGCCCTGGCCAGTTCTTGTTCCCACATGTGAGGTTCAGCAGGGTCTCCTGTTGTCAGCTCCTCACACATTTAGAAGTTATCAGAGCTCTCCAGAAACCTCCTGGAACTCTTGATATGTGTTCCCTGCTGTGCTGTCACTCCAGCTGGACCTGGAGGGAATGAAGTCCTCCATGAGGACAGGGCCTGCTGATTGAGGCTTCCTCAGGTGTCTGCAGCTTCCTCTGGTCCTTGCTGATGCAGGTGCCTGCACAGAAATGCACAACAGCCCTGTCAGTGATGTTGGTGTGCCCCCAAATCCTGACCATGGGTTCTCAGCTGGGTCATCAACCCTCCCTAGATGGAGCTCCAGCACTCCAGCTGCTCTGGACTCACATTTCATCATCTCACATCATGTTTAAAGCAAGCTCTAAATATCTGTTCCTCTACTTCCAAAATTTATGGTGTTACTTTGGACTATTTTAATCTGAGCCATTTAACTGAAAAACAAATCTAGACTGAAACTCTGCATGAAAGAATTCAATTAAATAGATTCACTGTTTCCAATGTGTTTGGAGTGACAGAACTGAGACGAAAGAAAATTTAAGGGAAAATACATTTTTATGCCATCTTCAAACCTTACAAGTACTATCTTGACAATAAAAAGGATGTGGTTCCTTTTAATAGGCCTTTCATCTTTAATTATCATGAATAGCTCTATGTTTTACCTGTACCCATCAGTGTTATGTACAACTGGCACATAGAACTCCTCCAATAATTGGAATTTCCCTGACATTTTTATACCAATACTCTGTATGAACAACTCTTTTTTTTTTTCTTTTTTTTTTTTTTTTTTTTTTTACACAAGGCAGTAACTGCTTTTTTGGCTGAAAGAAATTAGCAGATGTCAAATTAAACTGTCCTTTTGTCCACAGATCCTTCAGAGGAAGATATCAAAAGATGATTAAGTGTTCCATTAGTAATCTGTGTCTGGTTTTTAATTTGCAGTTTCACATTTTTCAGTCAAAAGTCTTAGACAAGCAGGCAAACCTACCAAACATGATCAAAACTCTCGCTTAATTTTTCATTCCTCCTGACAATTCTTACAAAACTTTTGCATCTCATGAAGAATTTAGGTGGACAAGAGTTAAGACATCAAAGGTAAACTACAGTATGAGTGATTCTCTCTCCTCCTGACACAAACTGAGGCTGTTTCTCACAGCTTACATTGCTCAGACTCCAACCCAAACCAGAACCAATGTTGTGATTCTACAATAACCAAATTAAAGACAAACAGGGTAGACAGAAATTAATCTGTCACCAAGTACTACCCATGTGCAAAGTAAGTAAACACAGATGAATAATAATGTATCACAAAATATGTTTAAAAGTCTTTTCTTAAATGAAATAGTCTTTGAGTTAAATACTCCAACCCAGATTCAAGCCCAACAGGGTTGTGAATGCCTAGAGCTTTATAATTTTTGACTCAAAGCTTCTAAACTCTCAGATCATCACAGAAACAAAATAAAATTTAATTCAATTTTAGGATACAGACTCTTATAGTTTAGGGAAACTCATGAGCAATTAGAAAGAGACCAGAGAGAGGACAGGAAGAAAAAAGCTCATGGGTAAATCTGATCAAAGCAGCACCTTTTAAACAAAACAACAGTTGAATTTATTGAATATATTTTGTGCTATCAGTATAAATTGTTGACTGAAGAATTAAAAAAGATGTTCCAACAAGTAAGTGGAAAAACAGCAAGCCTTTAAATTCCTTTGCAGTTAACATTTAGCCACTAATTATATAAAAACATCACCATCAGCATAATGGCACAAACTGCAACACCAATCTAGGGTTTTCATTTTCATTACCACATTAAAGGATGGCTTCAGCTTGCAGTTCAGAGTCTGTTTTAAGTCTCACTTGTACAACAAAGAATTCAGCAGCACAGCAAAACTCCACCATTAAGGATTTTTTCACAATAGTCAATCTTAACTCCTATTTGTTTCATACCCACTCCTGCTGTTATCTAGTTAAAATAAAATCAATAGCCAGCTACTAATCATGGATCAATGTTTAATTACCAGTTCCAAAGTTACTGTCATATGCAGCTGGATAGGTAATATGACTTCTCTGTCCTATGTTTTATTAAAGTGCTATGGAAGAAATAAGCTGGGTCACAGATGGTTAGAAACTGCTTTTAGAGTATTGGAGGAGAAAATTTTCTGGAGAAAACCCTCAGAGTATATGCTCAAAGCTGTAGATGATAGTCACAGTCACAAATATGCACAGAAAAATTGGACTGGCCAAGGCAATAATGAGCTGAGCTACTCACTACAGATATGGCCAACAAAAAAAATATCAGTTGAGGTTAAATCACTCTGGAACAAGTGAGTCCCCAAAACAGGGAGGGAGACAACCTCATATCTATGCATTAAATGGGGACATTGATAATTTCGGTGAAAATGAACCTTCCAAATGAGCGAAAGGATAAAATAGCAGAGAAATGAACTACTTCTAAGAAACAACTATACCCCAACTGTGTCTAAACCTTCATCTCACTACTCTGTATTCCCAAGAGAACCTCAGCAGCTTCACACATTTCAGATAAAATCCCTGCTGGCAGTCATCAGCCAGATAGACCAAATGAAAGGTGACTTAAAAAAAAAAAAAGAAAAACAAAAAGGAAAACTACCACATACACTGACATTTCCAGAGAAAAACAGGAGGAAACAATCACTCAGATAACTGTAAAGAAAACAGTTTGTCTATTGACACTTTATCTAGTTCCTCAGGAGGCAGATCAATGAAAAAAAAACCATTTGCTTTTATATAAAGAAAACTTCAACCAATCCTAACCATACCCAAGGAATATAAGGAATCTCTGGATAAACTGGTTGGGAGTTCAGCTGGAGGGTCAGGAAGAATGATTTATTCAGTGCCAGGTTTAAGACCACAGGTGTGGCTAATTCTCTATCTAATGTCATATTCATGAAGGCTGTCTCTTCTTGCCTAATCAGCCCCATCCCCTGATTATACCTCCATGTGGTAAAAAAAGAAAGGCAAATCAATGCAGCAAAGTGCAGCTTTTCTACTTCAAGACAGAGCTGTGAGTATCTGTGTCAGAGCCAGATTGCTCCCAAGGTAGAAGTTCCACTACTGGGGAAAAAAAAAATTAAAAATCACAGTCTGAGGTTATATTTATGTTTTCATTTCCTTCTTTCATCTCAAAATAGGATTCAATAACCATGTGTTTAATGGAACTGCCGGGGAGGAGTGGGCCAAACATCTGCTCCACTTTGGCATTTCAGTTTTGTCTAGACTTTGAAGAGGGCTTTCCTGTCATTTGGATGAGTTGCCTGTAGAAAAAGCTGTTTGTGAAAGTCTGTAGGCTCATGTATTTCCTGTCTCTAAATGTAAAACCTTGAAAATATAGCAAAACTGCCACCCAGGAAAAGCCAAATAGGGAAGCAGTCCAAAGAAAATTTCAAGAACACCAAAGAAAACTAAGAAAAAAAGAAGAATTCAACATTGAAGTAGCTTCTAAAGCCATGAATTGAAAAGTTTTTTTCAGTAGTGTTTTGTGTCACATGGAAAATCAGCTATCACAGCTGATAGTTTCTTAGAAAAGGCAGAACTTTCTCTATTCAACATTAATGAGGTTTTACAGATATACAAGTCTAGGAACTGAAGGCATCTGCAGTGAGCAACCTTGCAGTTCCCTATTTGTAAGATCTATAGATTACAGCAGATTTTATAACAGAAATCTTGTTCAACTTCATATTCCCCTCCTTCCTATTTTTTATTTTTTAATATTTTCAACGCATGTGGGATCTGGATGTGTTCTGGCAGGACTGAGGCCCATTTTGAAGGCTGGGATAGGGCTCATAATGCACCAACCAACCTGCTCACCCTACTAGAACACTGGAGAGTTACCTTAAGCATATATTTTTTTTTATGATTCTGATTTAATTGTTCCTCATTTATATTCATCGCTGAATTTCACTGCATCTGAAGCTATTCTGAAAACACAGCATTATCCCAAAGGGCCCAATCCAACTCCCATTCAAATAAACAGCCTTCAATGGAGCCTATTTGTTGCCAGCCAACAAGATTGAATTCTGCTGCTGAGTGGTCCCCGGAGCGTTTGTCACAGCTCTTTACAAATATTGCTCCAGCAAGAGCAGGCCTGGATGCTCCTGTCCACACACACTGCAGGCAACTCAAACCTATCTTTTATCTTCTGGAAACATTTGGTCAGATTTAAAACTCCAGCAGCACAAAGAATTGAATCTACCAAGAATATAAACAGCAAAAGGAGTAAAAAAATGTTTAACAGTTATAAAAAAGGGAAAGCAAAAGGATGATAATTTCCTATTATAGGATCAACGACCATTTACTCCACCCCTAAAATGAAGCTACATAGGAAAATGTGTTCTGATTACAATGACAGCATATAGCTAAATTTCACAGCTACATTTTTGAATAATAAGAAATTTTGTAACAAAGTGTAGAAACATCACTCCAACAATAAGTCATAAGGGCTATGAGGAAAGATCTCACACAGGGTTACCAAAACAACAAAGTTTGAGAGTGATATTTCTTGATCACATTCACACCATATGGAAGACCCTCATCTGTGAAAGAAACACTGTGATGGGCTTTGAGGACAGGTTTTGGTGGTTTGTGCTAAATAAAGTAACAGTGTAACTTCTCATCTGAGCAACGGAATGAATGATACAAATGAGAAAAACCTTCAATAGAAGGGCTCTTACTCTCAGATCCTTTATCCTGTTTTGTAGCACAGAAATCCAGACTCTGGCTGATCAACTCATTTGTAGCCTAATGTCTGAGACAGTGGAAGATTAGGAGACTGTTTAGATGGGAATTCTATTATGCAACACTGCCAAACTGAAGACCTTTATAAAGGAAAGTGATTTCCTTTGAAATTAAGAACTTGATTTGTTGTTAAACAGTATTGATACGGTTCTTGAAAATAGCCTACTTGGAAAGTACAGATCTTGGGAGATGCTCTCAGTATCTGGCAGAGTTCAGAAACAAATAACAAAATATGTTTTGTAATACAAGCTTAACAGCTCTAGTTCAAAAATAATACACAAAAAAAGGATTTTTTTAAAATTTGATTACCTTGATATCCTAAGAATACTCTTGAGAATCTGAGCTGATACCTAGTTATTTCAGTGAGGTAATTCACAGAGTGCCTCCATGCTTTGAGAGATGACAGAATAGATCATGAGCTCCTAATTTCCACCTGTATCTCACTGCAGCACCAGATAAAGACAGGGGTTGGTTAAGCAAAGCACCTCAACCAGAACACCATCTAAGTTCACACCAAGATGACTCTTTTCAGACAATGCTCCATACTCCAGCCTTTCCAAGCCCTACAAGAACACGGATGTTACCTCCAAATTCCTTACTGCAAGATCAGACTCACCTAAGCCTTGATGGCAGGAACACATCTTCAACCATACAATGAATATTCCCCAAACACTGTTGTGATGGACAGCACTGCCCATCCACACTAATGAGATTAAATCTGTATATATACAGATAAATGTACGCATATAGATATCATTGTGTGTGTATAACCACACCTAAACACTCTCCCTGTTGATGTGTGTATACATGAAATGGACAAATGCTAAATCAACAAATCAATTGCGCTGAGTTCTCAAATACTGTACCCAGCATTCAAATAGGAAAGTTGGGCACAAAAGATTTCAGATTTACAACCTCCTTCAGGTTAAAAGATAAACCACACAGCCGCAGTTGTGCAATACAAGTTAAGCTCCAACACCACCCTTTAGCCCCGAGCCCTGCACCTGCAGCCAGGAGCATTCCCAGCAGTGGCACCTGCGGACAGAACCGGACACAAACACGCTCTCTTTGCTCCAGGGGCTTTTGCTTCGGGGAAAACATTAATGCTCAGAAGTGTGGACCAAAGCAGATTCTCGTGCAGCTGCTCATGATGAAAAAATAAAATAACAGAGTTGATTGCCAAAGGCACGAGGGCTGTCTAAAATGTGCGTATCTCTACCTCGGCATGGTACCTCATTCTACCTTCATTATTCACCTGCTGTCGAGGTGAATAATGAACTCCTGCTACAGCTCAAGAGAGCCCCTGAGCCTTTCCAGGTGGCTCATCTACTCTTTCCCATCGCTCTGCTGAGGTTCAGGACCACCGGGAAGCCTGAGCTGGGATGGATTTCCCAGGAGAGCACAAGCAGGCATCCTCACCCCAGCCTGACCTCAGCCAGCCGCACTGAGTCTAACCAAAGCGATGCTGCCACCCGAAACGTGTTCAGACAAACGGCATCACTTCGTGCACAGCGTCACCCAGCTCCGCTACTGAAACAATTCAGACTTCTGCCTGTTTTGTGTGGGGGCTGTGGGGGGAGCGAGGCACTCCCGGCCAGCTTTGGTCTGCCCAGCCCTGAGCAGCTTCGCCCCGACCCCGCAAGCGCCGGGGCCGCAGGTTGGGCGCATCCTCCAGCCCGAGCATCCGCGGCCAGCGGGAGCAGGAAGGTCCCTCCCGCAGCCAAACACGGGCGCGGGGAGGCTGCGAGCGGAGCCGCGCGGCTCAGGCGAGCGNGGCCAAGGGCGCCGCCATCTTCGCCGCTGTCCCCGCCCTGCCCCGGGCGGAAGCCCCGGCGGAGGCGGAGAGGGACCGGGCGGGGCCCCGGGAGCGCCGTGAGGGGCTGCGGGAGGCCGGGGTAGGGGGATCGGTACCTTGGGGAAGAGTGTAGGCCCCTGGGGGAGGGTGACTTGTCTCTCTGACGAGGAAAGGCCGAGAGAGTTGTGTTCAGACTCGAGAAGAGACTTCGTTAATGTGCGTCACTGTATAAAGGTTTCAGGGAGATGGACCGGGCTCTGCTCGGTGGTGCACAGCGACAGGACAAAGAGGCAATGGACAGGAACTGATGCCCAGAAAGTTCTGCCTGAACATTCTGCCTCGCTGTGCACTGGCCGACCACGGGAACAGATTACCCGGAGAGGGTGTGGAGTCTCCCTCACTGGAGATGCTCCAGAGCTGTCTGGACACGATCCTGTGCTCTGGGATGACTCGGCTTGAGCAGGGAGGTTGGACCAGAGGAGCCACTATGGTCCCTTCCAGCCCGACCTATTTATGATCCCATGAAAGTGTGTTTGAGATGAGTGTGCCCGGCAGGCCGGGTTTGGGACTGGGCCCAGGGCAGTGACCAGAGCAGGAAGGGCACTGTGGAGAAGGCAGCGCCTGGGAACATGCAGGCAGCGATGAGTGGAGCGCCTGGGAAGTGTGAGGCGCTAGCCTTGAACTGCCGGAGGCTGTTCCGACTTCTTTTTTCATAACTAAAAGGTCTTTTGGTTTTTATTAGGAAATATCAACCCAAGCCAATAAACCTGTAATACGGCCTTGTGGGATTCAGCTGACTCTTCATAGGTGCTTTAATCTGAACTCTACACAATACCTCTGTTCTTCATCCACAGGTAAAATGTGTCAGTGTCAGGTTGAACATTACAAGGAATCTTTTCACAAAAAGGGTTGTCAGGCATTAGAATCAGCTGCCCAGGGTAGTGGTAGAGTCACCACCCCTGGAGGTTTTTAACAAAGGACTGGATGTAGCACCTGGTACTGTGGTCTATTTGACAAGGTGGTGAATGGTCACAGATTGGACTTGAATATCTCAGTGGTCTGTTCCAACCTAAATGATTCTGTGGACCCTGTGAGTTAATGCCAAACCTGTGGCTCACTTGAGGGGTGGAGCAGAAGAGCAAAGCCCTGAGTAGCTTTATGTCCATCACATGGACTTAAAATCTGACATGAGTTCACAGTCTGAGCAGAGCTTTCATGAAAGTGAGTCTCAGCAGACAGATTTGTGAAAATTGTTCCATCAGGAATGACTTAGGGGCTAGTCTGGACACAGGTGTATCATGTCTGCAGTCTAAAGCAAACACAGCAATCAGATGGCCTGGTCTTTGCAGATACAGTTGCTATGTGCCTCAGTTGAGCATTTCCTTGTCTGTTTCTGTTTAGTGCACACTTTGGATAATCCGCCTATGAGTAATAGAGAGTTAACCAAATAGCTCACACAAATTGTCCATTTACAGTCATGGTTTGAAAAAAAAAAATAAGGCTAAAATTGAGTGGTGGCTGAGATACCCTTGCAATTTTACAACAGTTTATATTAAATTCACCTATATTGAAGCATGCAGAATTAGCATTATAAGGAGGCATTATTTATGCTGAACATTATTTATTCAGTGGTTTATGATGAAATAGTTGGATAAACACTTAAATCCCCATCTTCCAGTCTGGGATGTGAGTGGGAACAAAGGAAAATGCTCCTGTCAGGGCTTAGAACTTACACTCCCAAACATGTTTTTTAAAAAATCAGGACTGAACAACTCCTTTATTGGAATTTAATCAACAAATAAATTATACGTCTAATAGAGAAAAAATCTGCAATTTCATAAAAAATGAGGTGCCAGAAAAGTCTGAAATTGAACACTTTTGTCTTTGTCATGACAATGTAAGTAATGTAATATGTTTCAATAAAGAATCTGGAGATGCTATTTTTTATAGCATTGAGCAATAATGTATGGCACCAGTATTAACCCAGGTATTACTGTGTGCTTGTTCTTTCAGAATATTATATACTGACTTAGGTATTATGATGGAGGAACTATAATTCCATTTTTAGTTTCATGACTGTGGTTCAGTAAGCACAGCGTTCCCTGTTCATACAGACTATTATGGCTGTCTGCATTAGGTTTATATATATAGCAGGGATATAAGCTTTCAGATAATGTCTGTGAATTGCATGCAAGGCTATCATTTAATGCTATGAGGAGCATTTTCACTTCTTAATATAAATAATGCAGAACCTGCTTTACTATATTTTTTTATTGTTTAGATTTAGTGGAAAACCACTGCACAGTGTGGGGTAGTCACCAAGACATTTTTTTTTTTTCTCTCTGTTGCAGAACATACCTGACCTTTAAAGTATAAGGAGAAAAGATAGAGAGATTCATTGTCTTCACATCCAGTTTCCTTCTATGTATGTGTGAACCAAAGAAAATTTAGATGAAACAGGTCTCTGAAGCAATTAGAGCAAGCAAAAGCCAGAATTTTTGGATCATGGAGTACAAGATGCATTGGTGTGTGAGAGGAGGGACAAATTATGAATTATTGTTGGGGAACACGCTTCAAATGCAGGAATTTGGGAACAGCTGAGGAGTAGTCCCAACACACCATCCTCACAAATAAGGAGGGGAGGGAAGTGAAGTGCAAAATAAAAAAGGATAGAGGGAGGGGCTGGTTTCAAAGGTCATTCCTTCTAGATTTCCAGACATTCCTCCCTATATCTCTCATGGATATGCAGCTTTGAGTGTGCTTCTGTTCTGTCTTCTGTTCTATCCCCATGATACACAAAAGGCTGGATTGTAGCTGAGTTTTTAGCAGTGGTCTATTTAATGCAAAACAACCAGTAATGGTTTTGCAATTAAGTTTAAAAAAGAACATTGTGTAAGGTTTATACCTCTTTAGAAGTTATCCTTAAGGCTAAATTGTTGTTAGTGTTCAAGTGAAAACATTTAAAGACAAAAGAAATCACCTTATCACAGGTAAACCACAATTCTAAGTGTTTTTGCAGTGACATTGTATATTCATTTTCTTATCTGTGCAGATTACCTCCCAAAACACTGTTGGTTTTTTTTTTTTTTACTTTATAATGTGTTGCTCTACCTGGGTTCTGATGGGTTGTAGTTTCATTTCAGAGTACTGGAACCAGTGGACTGAAAGGCATTTCCTCATCTGCACATTGCCTTGTAATTGTTCTTATGTTAACTACAGAACTTGAGCTTCAAATTCACATGGATTTCATCGAGAATAAATTTATAATAAATAAGTTTATTTGAAATATACTGCACACACAGCATCCCCAAGAATAACAAGTGAGGGTAATAAAGATGCAGCAAACTCACTGAAATAGTCCCACTGTAGGTGGCTGAGGAACAGGAAACAAGATCATAGGGTGAGTCTGACAGTGCCACTGCAGAGCATGAGTCCTGATCCTCAAGCACCTCTCAGATTGTGATGATCTCCCAGTCATTCACTATTTCTCATTCCCTTTCTCTGTTCAAATATTAAACCAAAAAGAAAAATGTGTGGTAAGTGGTAAATACACCAATGGGTAGAGGAAGGGTAACAAAGGATTAAAATAACAATGTTTGGGTCTAAAAAGAAGGATGAAAATAAGGAATGAAAAATAATGTGTTAGAATTGTAAATTGCTTCCTAGGTCACTGAGGTCAGTGATTGCACACAGCCACAAAATTGCCATCCACTAGAACATTATTGAAATATGCTGGAAGGAATCCTGGAATATATTGGGTGGTTTTGGCTAGGTAGCATCAAACATCCTGGTTTCTCTGTCTGCAGTGACATGGGAGCTCTGTGTGCTGCTGCATCACCAGGCTGTGTATGTAAATATCAGCCTGCCCTTTTCATTTGCAGATTGTCTGCACCTCTGCCGTACATAGTGGAACTTGTATGTGGCTCAGAATGAAGAAACCAAGTGAAGCCTTAGAACAGTCTTTGCATCTTCTGCTCAATGATGTGGGAAGCCAGGGTGTTGCATTTTAGCACTGTGTGATAACTGTGACTTGAAAAGTGAAAGTAAGTGTCTAAAACAGGAGAAACTTTAAATAATAACATGGAATAAAGAGAAAAAGTAGTGAAATAATCAACTTTAAAAAGATTTATGACAAGAGAGGCAACACCAGGCATAGCAATAGTAACAATAATGCTCCACCTTTTTTGATATCTAACCACCTGACTGTGTACAAACAAAACTTTCAGGATTTATTAGATAAATTAATGGGTTGAAAACAATAGAAGTGATGCATCAGTCTACAGGAGAGCTACTGCTGCCTCTTGCCAGTGGCCTGTTGTATAATGAGGCAGACAGGGGAGTTGAGGTTTCTCAGCAGAGATAGACTGTAGGTCTATAACACTCAGTTCCAACAACACTGAGAACCCTGATATTGAGGGTAGAAAGACGATTTTATTGAACTTCTGTCAGAGACGATACAAGACTGTGAATACAAAAAGTGTAAAGATCTGAGCTGTGGGATCCAGTAAAAACAACCTCTCAGAGTCTGGATCTCTTTGATAAGATGTCATTGTATCCTTACAAAGACTTTGAATTCTCTAAAAAATACAGTGAATCTAAATTCAGGAAAGAAATGTCTAACAGTCTTAAAAAAAAAGAAAGCTAAATTTACTTGGGGGCAGGAATGGAGGTTAGAGTAGCAGCAAAACAGTGATGTAATGAAAAGACAGCCTCTGGTGTGTCTGCTGAGCAACTCAGTTTATTATGTAGAAGAACATTCAGATTTATTAAATATGAAGCAAAATCTTGACTAGATCAATAATCTTCTGTACATTGTTTTTAAAAACATATTTAGCAGCAAGCCATTATATTTAGAAACATTCCTATCAGCAAGCTCTCTGGAGTGTACAGGAAAGTTCCCAGATGAAGAGTTTGCTGAGGCAGTCAAATTTGGAACGTCCACATCCACCATGCTGACTGACAGGAATCTGTGAATTCCAGGTGAGCCATGCAGTAAAGCTCTTTAACTCTTTCCCAGCAGAGCTGCAATTCCCATATGGGAGAATAAAGGCAAGATGGCACTGCCATAAGAGAAATTGCTTGGATGCTGATAGAAAAGCTTTGGTTTATGGTGTTCTGTGTGTCCTGCATGGTTATCTGCAAACAGGTGAGCATTTTCCAGGAATGAAACCTGGTTACAACTTGAGACTGTTGAAGGCTGTAGCTGAAAAATCATTGTTTGCCCCTACCAAAGGGAGGCTGGGCAAATCAGGAAAGCTGTGGGTGTTCCCATCACAGCCAATCCATGTTTTAATTCACAGGTTGCAAAATACCTTGTTGCCTCAACCTGTTACAGGGTTTGAAATTGTCTATTGTAATTAATTTCCAAAGCAGTAAGGTGAAAGGGCTGCTAATATGTGAGGGGTAATTTTTTCCTGATGAATTTTATGGATTGCAGAGGCAGGGAAATTGATTTTTCTGCCAAATGAAGTATTGATCTAAAAGAAGCTTACTATGCTACCTAGTTTGGGGTCATAGGGTACTATTTCTGTGGATTCTGTAGATTGCTTGCTGTGTTTTCCTATTTCTATAAAACCTTTTCTCATGGAGGCAGGTTTCACTTTCAATACAATTGGTTGGGCACCAGCAAGTGATCATGGAAGTTTATAAAAACCATAACCTTTCTGAGGAGCCTAACAAAGAAATGCAGCACTGTGTGAAAAGGCTTGTAACAAAACCTGAATGCACCACCAGAGGAAAGTGAACTACCTAAACATAAAGCAGGGTGACAACAGTTACTATGGCATTTGGTGCATATGCTCACTGCTTTGTTGTCTAGACAGCATATTTGGACATTTACAAGTGTGTAAAATAAAGGAGGATTTTTTTACCTTAGCTGGTGGCAAGAGCAGTTAGAGCTGATGGAGCCAGGCTGTCCCCAGTCACAACTGCAGGCAGACTTCATCACCACTGCTTTGAAAAGATCTCAGTGCCTCTATATAAAAATGCCAAAGTTTGTAAATTTTTTTCTGGTTTTCTTAAGTTATATGGTGTCATCTCTCAGACCAGCTGTGAGAAGAAGGAGAATACCTACAAATGCAATCACACAGATGAGACTGTGCTGATTTGTTTTGTAATCTGTTCCCTTTAGAATAAAATTACCTGGAAATAGCAATCTTCCTGCACATGGGACTGGCAAGAGGTGCTTCCAGGCTCTCTTTTGCTGGTTAATGTATCAATTACCAGCTGATGTATCAATTCTTTAAAAATGTAGTCAAATTGTAAGTTCATGGAGTATTAAAAACAGACAGTGACTCTGAGATCCTTTCAAATTACATGCAGGGAGCCTTTAGGAACCTGATGAAAACATTTAATATAATAGACTAACAACTGATCATACCCATGGTGGACTGTAGTTTCCTGACCATATGGCCTAAATACTTTTACAGAATTCCAACTATATTTGCAAGCATCACCTCCCCTACACAGAGGTTTGTAAATCAGCTACATTAGTATTTGCTCTTTGAATGGTGTTTGCAAATTTTATGGAAATTCAAAGAGAAAATGGGAAAAGAGCAAAGTCTGTATCCTCAGGGGACAGTATCTATATGAACAGATGAGCAGAGAGGGTAAAGCCTCATGCTTGCCTTCTATATAGATGCATTTTATTCAGTAAAAGAAGCCCATATCATTTATTGACTTCATTTCTGTAAAACTTTCTTTAGCCTGTAAGCAGAATAACTGCAAAATGATTTGCTTATGAGGATTGTTACAACATACAGCTAAATATATCTTCATAAACTCTTGGAAATGGACATAGATTATCTCACCTTCAACTCTTATGCATGTGTACACATATACACTCCATTTTTTCATGGTTTGGGAAATCATAATTTAAAGCTTTTTTCTTTTACTAGAGCTAGGAGGAATCAAAAAGAGCTTCTCCATGGCCTATTCCTTTAATAGCTTCTACAAAAGTACGCAGAAATTGTCATATTTTTAATTAATATGCATTTGTTATAAAGATCAAAATGGGAATGCTTTAGCCATCAGCTTGGCTGTAGCAGAGCCTAAAATATTCTTTTGAATTCTGCCTCACAAAAGAAATTGGAATAAAATTTCTCTAAGCAACAAGTTCTAGTATCCATCTGATTTAGTAAAGTAGCATTTGCAAGCTTAGCTGTTAAATATAGCACTGTCAGGTACAGCTTCTGCTTTGTATATTGTTTGTCCTTAATAAATGTGTTTTGATGATTTTGTTTCTCCAGGAACACTGGGAATGTTTTAGTGCATACAAGCAAATCTACAATCAAAATTCTACCCCAAGAAGCATTTTAAGCTACCAATCTGTGCTTCAGAAAATGCTGAATTTTTTCTTTAGAAAACCATTGAAGACAAATTCATTAACTACAAGTGCCATAGGAGGTATGTGATTTGTTTTGAGAGTCATTTAGGATCAAAGTCCTGTGTACTGTGTAATAAAAATTCAGGGAAACAACATAAAATCTACATGGACAGCTCATTTAATGGCTGTGATGATTTTATGTTTGAGATAACATGCATCTTTAGTGTAGTAGTATCCTGAGCAAATCACTATTTATTCACTTTGGATTTGGCTTCCTTAGATTTTTAACATATATAATGAGTGTTGAGATATATACTGAAATGAATCCCTTTGTTACTCAAGGCTACATGTGGCTTACTTGATGGAATTCAGAGTAGGATTCATAACAAATAACAGAGTTTGAAGGGATAAATGCTGAGAATAAACTTCCTTATCTCTACTAGTTTCTGGGAGCACAGTTATTACAGTGTCTATGGCCCATGGTTCAGTTCTCTACAAAGGAGAGAACTTCACTACTAATCATCCTGCAGACATTAATGTGAGTGCATAATGTAGGAATGCTCAAGTCATACAGTCTTATTTATAACAGAAAGAATTTAAAAGAATTTTAATATTGCCAATGAATACTCCCCCAAATTCCAGTGAAATTTATATCTATGTAAGAGTTTGTGCATGTTTCATTCAATAATTGCATCTAATATTGCCAGAGAGGAAAGAAAAACAATAATGTATGCCTGGTATGACACATGCCATGTTTCAACTGAGAGCACGACTGTTGCCACCCTATAAAACAGAAAATTATTGCAATTAATTCATTACTTCAGAACAACAAATAACTGAAGAATTTGCAAAATACATCAGTCTTCTGTGAAGAAGAGAAGACTTTATTAGGCGGTAATTGTTATGAATTAATCACTTAGCTTTAGTGCTAAGTATGATCTTGTGATACAGCATAAAAATATGAGTGCCAGTCAATAAGCAGACAATTAATAGTCTTGGGAAGGGACTCATCTCTTGTCCAAGGTTCCTGGAGAATAGCAATGACTTTTTATTTCAATCTTTAATTTGAAGGAGCAGTTCAGTTCATGCTGTCTTACATCAGAAGCACAGGCTTTAGCAGTGGCACTGTGCCTAATGCAAACTTGTCACCACTAAATCCTGCAGAAGTGTCTCTTTTGAGGCCAGTGGAAGTGATAAGTCAATGTCTTGCACCATTTAAAGCATAGAAGATACATGTACATATCTATGTGTGTGTCAGTACAGGTCTATACATATATGTGTGCATATATATTTTATTTTATTTAGTGGAGACCTTTACTGATAGAAGATTTATATTAAATATATGCTAAATATTATTTACAATCTTTCTTCTGCTGTTTTTTGTGACATTAGGAATTCTATAATACGTTCCTTCCTAATTCCTCAGTCTTCCTCCAGTTTATTCAAAATGGTGAGGAAGTTTCAGTATATCTAGTATTCCAGGGATTTCTAACCAGCATGAACAGATTAATTGCATATAGCACAGATCAAATTGCATAGAATTGTTAATGTAGCCCAGTCATGCCCTGTTGCATCTGTGCTGTCAGACTGAACAGGTCTGTCTTAATAACCTGAGAGAGGTTGAGAGAGTGAAAATCAGCTCCATAAAATTCCACCCTAATGAGAAAATCAGTCCTGAATGAATGGTGAGTACAGACCATCAGAAATCATTTTTCTTGATGAACAGATGGAGAAATGTGTTTTTGAAGATAGGTTGTTAAGTGTTTGAAAGGTAACTATCAGAGGTCATTTCAGCCTCAGCTGATTATCTCTTAGGCTTTAGCTAACACTAAATAGCAAGTTCATAAGTCTTATATGTACAGCTGTGGTCTGCAGAGTGAGAGGTGTTTATAAAAAGTTGAAGAAAAGACACAAAGTCAAAAACCACAAAAAGGACCTTTAAGGACATCATGCTTATCTGGGAACTGAAAGCCAGGGATTGTTTATGTTGTGTGACATTTTGCTCCCTTGTCTATGTGGAACCAAACCAGAGGTCCTGTTTGTCGTGCAATTTCTACTTGTTTTGTGAAGAATTCTGGGGTTTTATATCTAAAAAACTCCATCATTCTCCATGAAGATAAGATGGTCTGCAACTTAAAGAAAAAAAAGCAGAAAGGAGACAGCAGGAGCACACAGAAATTGTCCTCCTAGTCAAAAGGCATCAGCAACATGTCCTTATCTTCGTGATATACTTCATAGCCGTGAAACAAAGATGAAGCAAAAACTCACAGAGAGATTTGATATTCAATTATTTTGTCTCATTTCTTTCCTTATCTGCCAAAGTGTACAGTAGTCACATATGACAACTGTGCTTTACAGACAAGGTTGCCATCCTGACTTCATCCAGCTCATCTATCATTTCATTGCAACAGTGTTTCAAAGCACTGTGGCTGCAGTCCCACTGCAATGACACCCGAACAACCCCCCAGTCTTAAGGCAGTTCCTCTCAATTGTTGAAGTAAGCTGAAATTTTCATCAGAGAGCTATTGCTTCTCATTTATAAAGAAAAACATCGGCTATTATGGTAATAATACAGAAAGCCTCATTAATTACAGCACACAATAAAGAATAAAGCGAGTGTAAAGAAGCCAAGCAGATGGTGCATTATAATCAGACTTTTTAAACAGTAACCTTCACAGTAGGGAATGCTGTAGGTAAGAGGGCAACTTAACTTTCATTAGAACATTTTTATTTCTATGTTTAGGACATAAGTGTATTTCCAGATATGGTTTTTGCTGAAAGTTGAATTATTCTGGAAAGCCTGAGAAAAACAAAAAGCAATATAATTTCTTTCTAATTACAGAGATTATAGAGTATGAAGTGGGGGAGAAGGGGAAGTGCTGTAAAGTTTTTACTGGTTTCTCTCATTCCTTCTGCAGTTTTGAAACATACTGTAAAGAAAAAAAAATTAAAACTTTTTAGGAAGAGATGAAAATAGGGGCAGCTGTAGCTCTCTATTTTGGGAGTGTGGAGTTGGGGAAGAGGAGGCTTAGAGAGCATTGCATAAAACTAGGAGCCTTTGAGGTACCATTTTGCCCAAAGGGAGGGAAGAGGAGGGTGAGAAAATACTGCTACAGGTTAATGGCAGTTTCAAGAGACAAACCCAGATTCCTCCTCCCATACCCAGCATTCCTGTGTGCCCAGGAAATGAAAATGTAACCTGTCAGTTGCCCTTGCAAGTATTCAGAAAATAGCTGTAATAGAAATCTATGAAATATTTTGTTAGAGAAATGATAGACAATTGTACATATCATAAAACTAGCAAAACTAAACCTGTGAGGTGTGAGACTTCAATTCCCATATAATAATTTATTAGGAGGATTCATTTTAATGAATGAAATGAATGCTACGAAAAAGCCTCTCTCTGCTTCAGCACAGCAGTAAAGAACATTGTTCTTCTCTGCTGGGTAACTGAAGTGTCCAGCCCCAGGAACAGCAGCTGCTCAGAAAGCACTTTGTGTCCACACCTGCAGCCTCTGTGGGCTGTCCAAACTCAGCCTGCATGCAAATCCCATCTGCCTTTGCTGATTCTGCAGTGGGAGCAACCCTAAGCTTTTTTTTTTTTTTCCCCAGTATCCCGTGACTTCAGCAGGATAATAAGGAAGGTAACAGAAGGACTAACTCTGTCCTGAGAGCTGAGGAGGATCTATGGGAGATGGAAATCTTGGAATGATTTGATGAAGCAGCCTGAGAGCTCCAGAGCCATGTTTGAGAGCTTTTGTTCTAAGGTTTATTGCAGACATGGGCTTTTTGCTTGGAGACAGTGAGTTTAAAGTAGCTGCTGTTCAATCTCCTAATATTATTCAACCAATTAGGCTTTATTAGATTGTTCTTGAAATAATGTGTGTAATGTGTAGCTGTTCACAGTAAATTCTTCTGGTCCTTTCAGCTATGAGTTTTCCATGGCCTTAGTGGCACACGTGGTACCCTTTACTGTCAATGAAAATCTAAGATTCATGCCAATATACTGACATTCCATTACTTTTTTTTCCTTCTTGATGTCTTTAGCAATTAAGTCCAGTATATTTTTAGTCAGGACATTGAATGGCAAAAAAGCAACAATCAAAGAGTCTATATTAAAAAAAAAAAAAAGAGAGAACATATTAAGAAAATACGTCTGTATTCAAAGAACTGTTACTTCAATTCTTAACTATACAATCAAGTGGGATTGGAGAAATTACTTTTGTTAAACTTTCTGAGTTGGCATGTTTTGAAAGTGGGCAGTAACAAGTTTGGGTTCCTTGTGCTTTCTCCCACTGCAGTTCTCCTATATAAATAAATATCAGTGTACAGAAAATATATCATGTACAGAAAATATTCAGAGCATTGTTTGGTTTGTGGTGAATCTTCTAAGTCTGGAGTGATTCAACCCATCCATGCATTATACTTTGTTTTACAGGTCAGAATGTGAAAGGCAGCTCCTGTGATGCTGCACAGTTCTCCTTTGGGTACCTTGCCACTGACCTTGGCCTGCCCTCATGCCAGTCATGGGCAGCTCATGGGTGTTTTTGATACATCAGTGGTTGTGTTTATCTGCTCCTTGAATGAGGCAATAGAAACAGACAAATCCTATCCCTTGAAGAAAATCTGATCTTGTTAATGAAGCTTTTCCTTTTTTTCCATCTGAAAGGATATTTAGCTCATGTGTTCACAAAATCCATGTTTGCGACTGTGGCAGCTCTGAAACTGAGGAAAGGAGCACTTTGCTGCCACCTCTCAGTGAACTCAGAAGAGAGGGAGCTTTATGTGCAAACTTTTGGGCCTATTTATTTGCCTGCTTTCTTTCTGAGGTGCATTTCTATCGAATTCCTAAGGAATCGACTAAAACTTGGAGAATCAGAGAAATGAAATAACATTATATTTGTTTTATGCTGGAGAAAATCAGAATGGTATTTAAATATTGCTTGTTTTGGAGTTACCACAACTGAACCTCAGTCTTGCATGGGGTAGCAAATGGAACTGAATGAATATAAATATATAAATACATCCATTTCTAACTGATCTGGTCTGTTGAGTGTGCTAAAAAATGAAGTGCAGACATCAGCATGACAGAAGAGGATGATAACAATAATAGGGGATTGGCACTGACAAAGGCTGTAAATGGGGGAGACAGTAATCTACTTCCTTTATGTAATGAGGCAGCCCTTCCTGAGAGTGTTTGTCAATTAGTCTATTCCCTTTCTTTAAATGATGAAAGGGGTGCAGCTGATGGATAAACAACAAATCATTTGTTCATCAAATGATCAAACTGAGCTACAGGATGTCATTTCTGAGTCTGGTCCTTTTTGTTAGCACCAATATTTGGAGAAATAGTTCAATGTTTGTGTGATTACAGGAAGTTTTCTAACACAGTACTCATGAACAGTCTCATTAAAATCAAAGACTGTGACTCTGTGGCTGTGCAAACACCCAGAAGAGGAGAAGTGCTGGAGTTTCTGTGGCACCTCCAGGGATTGCACCACTGCTATTGATTTTACATGAAGGCTCTGGGATGGTACAGTGATGGACGGCAGAGTAAAACCCTGGGAGAGATGGATAGACATGATTAAGTGTTTATTGGCCAGCAGTCAGTGCCTTTTCCTGTCCTCTTAGGTCCCAATCCACAGATGATATGCTGTTACCACTTTTAGCTCCAGGGTTGGTCGTTAAACTCAAGCACAAGGAGCTGATATATTTAGGACCAGAGGTCTCCAGTTCATTGCTTGTTTATCACCATGCTGCAGTCTGACATCATTACAATACTGAGGCCTAAATAAACAGAGTTCTGAATATTTAATTTGCAAAACCACTTTATTCAAATATCTTAAATCTCTAAAGTTTTCAGCTTTTTTGTTTGTTCCTTGGGGAATTTACAATTTCCCTTGAGATTGTGGTCTCTTGTTATTCATTCCAAAGGAAATACAGAAATAATATTCTAACCTGAAAGGGTTTTATCCTCCCTTCATGTTCTCCTTAATGTTTTTTTAGTTGAATAGTGTGAACTTTTCTAGACACATTTCTGGGATTTATGCATTAATATCAGGCTCCAGGTGGAGAGGCTTTTTATCAGATAAGCAAACCTGGGAGAAAGTCCTGAATGTTAACACTGAGGATGGAGATGGTATGGCACTTTTTCTTTGAGCAAATCTGATTGCATTTCAATGACAGAGAAGATAGAATACTTTTATTTTATTCACTCATTCTATTACTCCCACAATAAGCTACATAAGCTCAGTAAAAAGTTTCTTAGATGTGGAAAAATTTGATAGCAGATGTACTAAGGAGCAATGGACATATTTTGTAGTTTGCTCCTGCTTGATAGTAAGGTGGCCAAGGTTTTTAAGAGTGCTTTCAGATCCTGCAGATCAATATTCTGCTAGGTTCTCATTTTAGTTGAGTTGATGGTACTGCTACCAATGCCTTGCAATATAGCAAGAAGTCTCTCTGGAATGAAGCATGTGGGCATCATTCAGAGAATATTCAACTTCTTTTACAGCCCCTGACATCAGCATTGCTGGTGCTTGTCTCATTATGTCTGATTTTATTATACAGCATCAAGATCTTAATTTCACAGAGGCTTTTTTGTTCCCTGGGGGAGAGAATAATATAAAGTTTCATGTTAGATCAACAGGCCAGATCTACCCTGGCTAGAGTAAATAGCCATAGATGATACTTGTGTAATCCACAAAAACTTTAAAAGAAACTGTACCCCATTCACCTTTGTTGCCCCCTTTCAGTTAAACATAGCTCACAACTAATGCAGAGCATAGATCTGATTTGATTGGAGCTAATTTGGTAACTCCTGGTGAACACTAAATTAATGCAGTGTTTAATTGGTATTTTCTACTCAGGAGAGGGCTGTGAACTGCCATCATCTCATTCCTCATAGTTCTTATTCAAGGCCAGTTTTCTGGCACTTCTGAAATCAATGAATTTGGGAGGAAAGCTACATCTTAGAGATGTTACCCCAGTGCCCCTCTTCGACCTCATATGAGGTTGTCTCAGACCAACAGTCTTTCTGGCACTCCTAATATTATTCTTTGTAAAACCTTCCCATAGTTCTGTACCCAGAATGCATTTTGGGCACTAAAACAGGATAGAAATGGTCAATTGCCAATGCCTCAGAAATGTTAGGTAAGCTAGTGACTGAATATTCATAACAACCTTTTTTTCCTTCTTTTGCACTATGTATCTTTTTGCGATAAAAAAAAAATGTGTTATTTCTTTATTTGCTGACATTCCCTAGTGACATGTCAGTGGTTCTGGGAACAAAAGCCTTTAAAAATCTTGGTGTGCTTTTCTGTCACCTGAAAATACAGAACTACAAAGTCTATGCCCAGACAGCCTGGCTTGTTGTCTATTGTCACTTGCTTCCATTTATCTAACAAATGCTGCCAGTTCCTTAGGTTTATCACAGATTCTGCTTCACTTTCCTTTCACCTTAAGATGTGACAGCTCCATCACAGAACAGTTTAATAGATGGCTCAGCTTCATTTCTCACTCCCTTGTCCACACAGTGTGGGGAGAAAGTTTCTGATCCGTTTTGCTTGCAAGGGACTCTTGAGCAAAGATGTTTTTGTTGTAAAGAAGTATTGTCAGCCTTCCTGTTGTGACTGAACTGGTGGCTGTTCTCAGGTGTACCCCAGCCTGTGTGTTTTCAGCTGCTTTCCACCTGATCTGATCAGATGCACTTATTTCTTTAGTGATGTACAGGTGTGAATGTTGGATTAATTTTATTTCACTTTTCTGTGCAGCTCTGTCTTGATTTCTTTTTCACATTAATTCTTCCACATTGTGAACTTGATGGTGGCTGGAAAATTCATTTTTTCAAGCCTGCTCTGAAATTTCATTGGAAATATTGCATTGTGTATGTAATTACAACTTCTTCCTTGCAGTAATTTATACCCCACTAGGATGTATTTCTCTGGGAAATCATGGTTGCTTGACCAGCTCAGTTTTACTATGTGTTACAGAAGATTTTGCTGCCATAAAACGCCACAGTAAAATATAAATAAAATCTGATTATTCCAAAGATAGCTAAAAACTTTATACAAATTTAAGTAGTATGCCAACAGTATATAGCATTGTGTAAAATGTAGCCAAGTTATATTGGTATCTTCCATCCCTACAGTAGAAACAAGGGCTAATATTGTATTAAACATCTCAAGTGCTCCAGCCTTTTCACCTTTTTGTAGGGTGTGTATTGGAAGCACCCTGTGTTCTGCAGCAAGGCAGCTTGCTTATGACAAACTGGTTTATATCTTTTCTCTAAAAGCCATTCACGTCTTACAGTTAATTTTTCCTGAAACCATGGCATTTTCACTACATCAAACTAGTTGATCAAGTATTTAAGGACAGAAAAAAGTGAGTGACATTCTGCTAAATGTGACAGTAACTTTATGTTTTCATGCACACTTCCAAAGAAAGGATTTAAAAGGAGCTGGAGAGCTCCTACAGGATGTGGTGTATTTTGGACAATTGTACTGTTCTTACCTCAGCAGTTGGGGAGGATTGAATTTGATTTGTTGGGAGGTGTTTGACAGTGACTCTTGATGTGATTTTTGGTGGTGTTATGGTCTAATGGTCTCGCCTGCTCCTTCTGGCACTGGGAGAACCCAAACTCAATCTCCTGAAGCTCCTGAAGAAAGAAAGCTGTGAGAATGGAATGTGAAGGAATGCTCCTTGGCTGGGGAAGAAAATGAAAGACTAAAGTTCATAACTCTTCCAGAAATGGTGGGCTTAGTTTACTTCATATACTTTCTCCAGAGACTCCGAGAATTTCAAAGGAGGAAAAGACAGTTGCAAATACTACACTGAACTAGAGAACAGTGATAAGAAACTGATAGAAGAATGTGACCTCCAGCTGCAATTTAAGGTTGCTTGCAGAAATCCTTGTGAATTCCACTTTCTTTCCTCAAGCTAAAAGAGGTACATGGATAACGATGCATAATTTCTGTAGGCAAAGGAAGAAAACCTTTGCCACCTTGCTGCTGCCTGTGTTTAGCTCTTTTATGATTCCTCCACCATTTCCTTTTCTTCAGTGATGCATCACCTCTCCAGGTAATAAATCATAGAATCTTTGTGGATAATGTCTTCATTTTGCATGGCAAACACATGCCATAAATCTAGGTGAAACTAAATAATTGGTATATGACATCTTTGTTCCTGTGAATGGCAGAGACAGAGGACCCCATTTTCACTTACTTTCCCACTGGCAGAGTGACAAAATCTGCTGATTAACTATTTGAGTACTACTGTGATTGAGATAAATGCTAAAAAAAAAAAAAAAAAAAAAAAAAAAAAAAAAAAAAAAAAAAAACCAAAACCCACAACCCAAAAGCTAGGAAAGAGACACTAATACTGGCCTGGCCACTTCCCAAAATCCTACTGGAAAACTCCACACTGGTCAATGTGTCTAGAAGAGGATGGCATTGGAAACACTTGTAAATACTTGTACCTTGTCACTACTCATGTGCCAGCACTGACCCAGCTCTCTCTCAGAGCTGTCCTTATCTGGTACTAGGTATTGTCCTGGAGACCTTCTGCTCTTGCTTTTCCTGGAGCACTGTTGGACATGACAGTGTTTCTATGGGGCAAACTGGCCAGGTGTGGGCAGACTGTAATGATTCAGAGTGCTCTAAAATGGAGTGGTCTAATTCTAGAGTTGACTGGACTAGTACAAGCATTTTCCTAAAGACATGGCATCTCCATGCTCCTTGCACCCTGAGTGCTTGGGATATTTTGGCAGCCAGATGCTCACTGTGGTGTGAAGTGCCACATTACAGATCCATAAGCTCCCAAAGTGGAATTGACAACTCTGAAACAAAGGCTACAGAAATTTTCTCTGAGCAGGAGTGGTAGTATGAGACCCATCAAATGTAAGGCAATTACGGTGCCAGCTAATGAAATCAGATGCCAGCTTTGCTGTTGTAACTAGTTTCACAACCTCTAGCCTTCCTAGTATAACACAGAATAATTCATAATGAGACTGCACAGAACTCTTTCAATTAGATTGCAGCAGTGGAGCGAGTTATTTTAGCTAGGCAGAAGCATGCAAAGCCTGTGGGCTCAAACACATGGTAATTGAATAAATAGACTCAGGCTTTTGCTATCACACAAAGAAAATAAGATGTAAGAGTCTTCCTCTAGAAGACACCCATTCAGCTGAAATCATCTGCCTGCACTCCATTCAAAAATCACACTTCTGGATGAGGAGACAGGTTGCCATTTCTCAGAAAAGCTCTCAGTGGTGAGGATGCCTTCAAGTGAAGATTGGGAGAGCAGCTGTAACTTTCAGATGGCACAAATGTCAAGAATGCCTGCAACATCTTAAAAAAAAATAAAGGAATGCTAATCAGTAAGCAGGGATTCTGAAGGGAAGCTCTTTCATGGATACTGTCTTTATTAAAGGTGACACTTCAGCATTTCAGGCAAGTATCTGTGTTATGCACACAAACACAGTAAAGCACAAGCATTTGTGTTTCTGTGTGGGGTTTTTTTGTATCTCCACACCATCACCTGCAGCCTTCCTGCCAAGGGGATCAGAAACAGCAGCCAAACATCACAGCACCTCAATGTTTCTGGCCCACTGCCATAGTGCATGGAAGGTTCTTTCTGTCTTCATGGTGGTTTTTGCTCTTTTCTGATAGTAACTATTTCCAGGATAGAATTTAAGTCACCTTATCTTTCCCATTGTGATAGGAATTCTTTCCCGTGGTTCCCCAGACAGATTGCTTCAGACAAGCATCTTTGACCCAGAGCTTTTATTTTGAGCTTCAAAATTCTTTCAATCAGCAATTCATAGATGAACATACTGGCATAGCTGATTGCTGGCCTGCTAATGGATTTGAGGACAACAAGAAGAGAATAAATTCGGGGCTCCATGAAGAAGAAGTCCATAAATGTTCTTTCCTGATTGCAGTGTTATACTGGAAAGGAAGCAGGAGTAGTGTTGATTAGAATAGTTTTACTCTGTTTTGCAGAAATTATCTATATCATTCTCTCCACTGGACAAGGCAGCATTGCACAGGGAAAGAAAAGTGTGGCCAATTTGCAAGGAAACTCATGGGAATTTTGGTTTAGGCTTCAAAAAGAGAGAACAAATTATTTTAGCTTCTAGGTTTGAATAAGAATTGCTTATAGTGAAAGAGATTTTACAGCCCATTAAGTTCAGTCAGTACAAAATGAACTTAACTGGCCGGATTGACACCTGGAGAATACACCTTGTGCTAGAGGAAATCTTCATCTGTGTAAAGTTGATGCAGCTAATTCTGTTATCTCTTGCTTTGGATTTGACACCTGTGAAGTTTTTGCTGCTGGAGCCATGTTTTCTGGGTGATTTGGAACAGGCTGAGACCATAGGAAATGAAGGAAGGGTGGAAGGAGAATCAATACTGTTCTGCTATGCCCCATATCCATGAGCTTTTAAAATAGGCTGACAGAAGCACAAGACTTACACTCAATATCCTACAGCTCTAGAGACAGCCAGATCCTACAAATTACTCATCTGATGATCATACCTGAACCATGCAGGCTGTGATACATCCAGTCCATTTGATACTCCTGTTTTATTTAATTATTGTGAAGAACAGACAAGGGCTAATGTCCTTTCCTGGTGGAAATGGCATATGACAAGCAGATGTTGTAAATTACCAAATGGTGTTTGAAAGCCAGGCACTGAGAAGAGGATGAGAAAGCAGATTTCTTGTGTAGAAAAGAAAATCCTAACTCTGCTCAGCTCTTAAAATGAAGAATAAAAAAAAAAAAATCCCATCTGAAAGTGATCCAGAATATTATGTCCTTCACAGGAAAGAAAAATTATGAAGTTCAGCTCAAGTGTTGACAGAATACTTTATCACAAGGTAAGCCACTTTCTTTAGATAACTCTTGCTTTCTAAATTCCTACACATGCCATTGTTTTTCTTTTGAGGACATTTAAAAATAAACTATCAAACAGGATATTTCCAAAATGACAAGATCCTGAATCTGCAATTGTATACAATAATATTCGGTCAATATATTGAATAAAATTTCCTTCTACCATGGAGTTGAGTAGTAGAGTATGAAACTGGTCATGCACATGGACAAAATCAAAAGCCTCCAGAATGAGTCCTATGGCAATCTAAACAGTCATGTTTTCCCAGAAAATTTGTTGCCTTGCATGTCTAAAGCATCAATCACAGTGTTTGATGCCACCTCACAGAAAATTTCCATTTTAATTTCTTTGCTGTGGCGTGGAATTATCTTTACAACAATAGTTGTGGCTATGTGTAAATTTTTGTGTAAAAATAAAGGGAGGGGGGCTTGGAACAAAATCATCTCTAAGGTCCTTTCCAATCCAAATAATCCTATGATTATTTCCATTGACTGTATCTCAGACATTTTCATTCCCTTTTTTTTCATTGCCTTCCCTTTTGAAGAATTGATTTCAATAAGGGAAGCAGTACCAAGAGAAGATTGGCTGTATTGAATTTACATTGAACTGATTAAAAAACATTGAACTTATTAGAAAAATAAACATATTTCCCTTTTCATTATGTAATATTTCAACAACAAATTTATTAGTTTAATATAATGTCTAAGTAAATATGATAGGGAATATTATTAAACATAATTGCAGAATAATTTTGGAAGCTGGAGAACATGGTTTTATGTGTGCAATACAGTTTACAATTAAATATCTATTTTTATGAAAGCAATCACATAATTTTTCACCTTCTGTAGCAAAAAATGAATAGTGTGAGGATAGTCTAAATCTTCATAAAATAGCCTAGTTTTGTTAAGATTTTTCCAGATTATTGCAATATCCTAACTACTGAAGATAATCTAAGTAAGAATAATTTGGACAATAAGCAAGTGGCAATTTGAACAGACAGCTACTGATCACCATTTCCAGAGTGCAAAGCTGAGGTTCTGGCACTGGAAAAGAGATGCTGTAGCTGAGAGAAAAATCTTTTTTGTGTCTTTCAGAGTAAGTAACTAAAGATCAGGAATGAGAACTGCTGTTTCATCATTCCAGTTTGTTCCTTTGACTTTCCATACATTTTCCATTGCTGAGGCTTTTACTGGTTATTAGCTGATACAATTAGACTGGGGAGATGAGACTTTGCTGGTGAAGAAAGCGTAAAGAATTGAACTGACACAGTTGTACCAGCAGTGTGGAGGCTGCACTGGCTCCAGCCTGGTTGTGGGTTGTGCTGCAATATTACAGATGCCTTGTTTTGATGCAGGGAAATTAGATCAATGCCCATGGGCCCCACTGCAGAGCTGTGAAACCAGGCAGTGTTCTGAGTCTCAGTACCAAGGATATGCACTCACTCTGCAGAGTGACTGAACTGCTACAAGTGTTAAACCAGAGGAAAAACATCATCTCTGCAAAGTGCACTGACAAAAAATCAGGCAATGTTCTACAGCCAGTGCTATGTTCTTATTGCTTTTAATGGTTCAATTTTGGATTATTCAGGGTCTGACACAGTGTTTGGAGCCTCAGAAGCAAACTGTTCTTTGAGTATCTGTGCTTCAGGCACAGGCTGTGATTCTTGGGGCTGTTCTGTGCAGACTTTGGTGGTCCTGGTGAGTTCCTTCCAGCTCAGGATGTTCTATGATTCTCTAACTCTGTAGTGTTGAGCCATGATCTGCACATACCTGGGTGTAGAGTGGGGTCCTAAATCTCTGTGAGTGATGGCTACAGGCACCAGTCATTTCCAGCCACTGCAGAGCTGTGAACTGGGACACAAAGACTTCACTGAAGATAGTTGTTAGGTATTGCTGCCTTCTAAGTGATGCCTTGGTTTAACAGCTGCAGTCTTCAGTTAAAACGTCTTTCTAGGTGCTTTTTCAGTGATAGGAAAACTTGCCTTGGGTTATGTTTTTTCTAGAGACTTTCTCAAGACAGCTTAATGCCTTTCTCTTCACATGTAGGGCCAGACACTTTGCTGACATAACCCTGACCATTTTCTCTGATGTAGAGGGACCTTTTAGGGATTTGGACCAGCTGAACAAATGATGTATAACTTTACCACCAACACTTGTTTTATACCTATATGCACACATTAGCAATTCAGACCCAAACATTCCTTCATAAAATGCTTCAAATCACAAGTCTCATGTCTATTTTTTACCTTCATACTTTGGCCCTTCACTAGAGATAGTGCCTGCATGCAATCCTACCAACTTAAAAATTCATACAGTCAGTTATACGCTAGCCTTGGAACATCCATTTTCATTAGAAGATAAATAAGGCCTGTAAAAGTGCCTTTTCTTCCACAGTGTAAGTATTTTTCCCATCATTCCGACTGGGTGCTGAAGTTTGCTAGTTCAGAGCAGTAATGCACATTCTGCACATATGAGTGACGTGGGAAATGAGGAAAATCAGGCTAATTTAACCTCTTTCTGAATTTGTTCTAAAAGAAAAAGTTATTTAGTGAAATTAAGTTTCAGGTTGGAGAGAAGAGCACTTGCTCTGCATAGGCAAATGACAGCATATAGCACAGATTTAATTAAACAAAACAGAGATAAGTACTGCATTGTATGCTAAAGTAATGTTTACTATAGCAACTGATTACTCTGCAGACAGCTTTTATTTTCTTTTCCAATTTAAAGGGAAGATAAGAAATATAGAAGGATGATAAATATTCGATCAGAATTGTACCTTTTAGGGAGGTGACTGAAAGATATTGGGAACACTTATATAAGAAATAAAGCTACAAAATCCTTGGGCAATATAAATTGGCCTATTTCCATTTGACATTACTGAGTGTTGTTTTACATCAGTTGAGGAGCTACTTCCCAGGAGAGCTCATAAAAAACTTTTGTCCCCTCAAACCTTTCTGTGAAGAGCTGGACTTTTTAAATACGTGTGCAATGGCCTGATAAATCATCATCCTTTTTTTTTTTTTTTTGAGAAAGTGAAGAAGTGATTGGAAACAGTGCTGTTGTTCCTTGGAAGAAAGCTGTATGACATAACAAAGACATGGTAACCAAATACTGGTCAGTCCTCATCCTGTCAAAGCCTCCACTTTTGCCATTGCTGTAGTTGCTGTACAATGTCCCCTCCTCTGTTTTGTTCTGGTGGTTGGTTACAGCTGGTATAAGAGTGGCTTTCTGCTGAGGGAGGAGATTGAGGAACAATTCCACTCCAGAGCTGTTACATGACTTTGGAAAACTACAGTGCTGCTGTATGCCTGAATTTCTTCATCAATGGGCACCTTCCAAGCTACCCTATATCATTCCACTGTCCTTTTCTTTCTGAAAGGCAGGAGTGAATCATGAGCAGTCCATGGCAGAGGCAATGCTCCTGTGCAAATCAATTGAATTTAAACACCAGACAACTTCTTACCGAGAGCAATCCTGCCTATTCTGCTCGGGTTAGAGCCAGCTAGATATAAAACAGGGACAACAAAGCTTAATTGTTACCAAATCATCTGGGAATAGGTAGGGCCCCAGCTTTGCAGCTACACAAGATGGTGGGAAACAGCTTGTATCCTTAAATTAGCAGTGGGAAAGTAGCCCCTTGTCCTGGTGCAGCAGGACTTCCAGGATCATACAGGAGCCATGAGGTTCAAGTCCTGCAGGAGGGACAGATGGCTCTGTGCACTCCTCTCAGAGCCATGCACCAAGCCCTCCCTGAAATCCAGAGTGTTCCAGGCATTCAACTCACGTTTCCAATGTAGCAGGGAAAAGCCAAACTTTACATGTGTCAGATTTATCCAAGAATAAAACCAGACTATGTGAGCTTCATTATTATTTTATTATTATTATTATTATTAACCCATATGTGTTGCATTTAATTGTGGCATGAGCTGATGCAAACTACTTCCAAACAGCCCTTATAACTAGAAAATTTATGTTGTATTTTATTAATGCAATAGGTTCTGACTTTCCAAGTTTCCTCAAAATGAAACAATTTTCTTTTCAAGTGTACATCACTGAAGTCAAAGAGACATAATATTCCCAACTGTATAAAACAGCCTGTGGCAACTAGGTTAGAGCTGTCAGTTTTACACATGGGGTGCCTGACAAACATATTATACATACAATTCAAGGCTGACCTTATACTGCACCTGAATTTAAATCTGTGTGCTGCACAATGCTTTATATCCTAAATAGGCTGTTAACACCCTCTTGCAGCCCTTCCCTTTATAATGGGATATAACTGCAAACTCTATATTGTCACAAGCAGCAGCCAGAAGGTAACACCATAAAATTAGTTAATTTTAACATAAAGATGCCAAATCAATGCTGCACACATTTGAAAAATACATTTTAAGTAGTTGAGTGCTTGCAGATAAGAAGACTGTTCCATAAAAATTCACCATTTTCCCCCATGTTTTGAAGTGTCTGGTGTCTCCAAAATACATGGGATAAGAAAATGGTGAACATAAAGGACTGAGGACCTTTAAGACAGAAATGCAACTTTGAAAGAAGCATAGACGTCAAAGAATTATTTCAAAGAATTTTTATTCCAAATGTTGCTGTAAGGAAAACTGTATGCAGAAGGGGAAGTACCAATATTCTCTATAGACCATGGTGGTAGGATACAGCTTTTCTCAGGAGCTTCTGCAAGCCCTGTGAAGGCACTTCATGGGCAGTAGGCTATGAGTGGTCACTGTGGGGCTCTTGCTTATCTAATGGGGAACACACTCTGCCAACCTCTCCTTCCTGGAATATACTGGGGGTTTTACTCACATCTCTTAATCCATCTGTGAGATAATCTCCTCTAAACTAGAAATTGCTGTTTCTACTAGTTTGGAGATGCTGAGATATAAGCCAGTGCTTTCCAAGAGTGTAGCACAGTCATTTTTCAAAACTCCTGGTGACTTCAGCAGGGTACAAATTCTGCTGTAACTAATGAGGGCACCACAGAACCAACCAGCAGTGCTTCCTCTGCTCATGTGCCGGGGAAGGAAAATTGTCATTTCTCTCTTATAATGACTGGAAGATTTTCAAAGGGAATTTTTGCTAGGGATGGTGTGACTGCAGCCAGTGCAGGAGGCAGGGGGAGGTGGGAACAGGGAGGATTTGAGCAATACACTAAATCTCAATGTAGACTTCTGTAGGGTATGTAGGAGGCTAAAGAGGGAGGTGAGATGTTGAGACCGATGCTTTGCATCTCTTGACTCTCTCTGCATGTCCTCCCTTATGCCTCAACCTCAGGCAGGAAGTTTTCAGATAAGTGTGGATTCAACTTGTCTCCAAAATGGATTCTTCCCACCTATGGCCACAGAGGGAAACTGTTTGGAGTAGGTTTAGGATGTCTGTTAAATAAAATTTAAACACTGCTTGTCCTGACTGCTCTGCCACACGTGCAGTTTATTGTGTCACATAGACAAAACAGGGGCAGAACTGGAAAGTGCTTCAGGCTCTAAGTATTTTTTACACTGCTTTGTATCAGTGCACCCCTTCCTGTGCTGAGTAGATAGGAGTATGGAAGGAATCATGGAATCAAAGGGGAATCTACCTAGTCAGTCCTCTGGCCTCTCCCTCCCAGGAGGTCTGGTCCAGTGCTGTAACACTGCACACTCAGTAGCTATGTCCTTGCTCAGAATCCAAAGCAATTCTGGGGCTTACTTTACAGCACTGTGTCTCTTATCTTTTAAAAAATTATCCAGCCAAGCCCAGGACTGTCTCCAGAGCCTGATGTCAGTCTAACCCAGGCAGTGGGAAGGTTGAGATCAAGATCTCAGCCTGAGCTCTGTAAATCAGGCTTGGCTCTTTGGTCAGTTTCCAGTCCACAACAGGAGCTGGCTGGGTCTGGCTTCCTGCCCTGTCTCTGTGAGCTCCTACCATGCCTGGCACCTTGAGCAACAATGGAAAAAAGACTGCTTTTCTTGGCATGAAAAAATCCTTTAGTAAATGTTTTCAGTCATTTGGAATAACTGTTTGGAAGTATCCCATTTCAATCTGTAGATTCCCTTAGTTATTCTCCTACATGTTCTTGTCCAGCATTAATAGGTACTGTTTCCTTTTAAATCCTTTTGGAAGTAAAATCCTTAGGATTATTGGGTTTGTCTTTTGATTTGGGTAGTTGCTACTCATTGATTCACATCAGACTTCAGAAAACTGGCTGAACTAGGGCACAGTGTAGCATGTCTATTGTTATAGTTAATGTTATAGTTAATTTCTCACCAGTGGTGCTTTGCTAACAAACAGCAGTAATTCATTGACTGGATTAATTTCTATAATTGATGGCCAACTTTCTTAACAAGCTTGTACTCTGAAACTTTTAAACATAAGACAACTCCTCTCCCTCCTCTGGAGACGTATATCTTGTATGCATTATGAAATGGGTACAGCCTATTAAGGTATTCTTCCCTGCTTGGATATGACAGATATTCTCAAAGGAACTAAACTCATTTCTGTTCACTGTGCTAGAGATCTGAAGAAGTAAACTATAATTTGTCCTCCCCAAATTGCACTTCTTAGTTCAGTGCCTAAGCTGGATCACCATCCCGTGGACTTCGCCCATGGATGTTTATCTGTGGATACAAAGCCATATGGATTTATTTTCATAATATACAAATAACTTTGTAGATAATGTTGAAAACAAACATTTTATTACTGATTTCCTATAAATTAGACAATGTAATTGACAAAAATTTGACTAGTTACACAGATCCTATTGTGGTTTTGCGTATTGACTTTTAATTATGCACTGTTTAATCAAACAAATAACAATGTCTTTCCCATCAAATGATAGGTAAAGTATGCAGTGTCTATCATGACTCATTTTCTTAGCTCATCCTCTAGATTTTGTGAGTTGAATGAAAAATCAGAATTTTAAATGTGTGTTGAAAAGTAAGAAGGAAGACTCTAATATTCTACAATATTCTTATTGGGAGAATGCTTTGTTCAAGATGGGTTAGATGTTTGATTGGCACTGATTTAACTGGCATAAGCAATTTGACTGTTTAAACTTGGTCCATATGTCACAAAGAGATTTTTTCAAGGCAACCTTCTGCTGCATCTCTTTCTTTAGGAATTCTCTTTTGTAGGCTGAGGTTTTGGTTCAGGATAGGAAGTTTTCATCTGTTTTCTGTGATCAAAGAGATAAAATACGCTGGGTATAAAGCACCAGTTCTCCTGTTAGGATTAGCATGCTACTGTTCACAGACATATACTAACCCTCAGTGCTGGTGGGTAAAAGGACAGAAAAGTGCAAGCAATTCATTTTGGGCTTTTTAATCCGAGCAGGGTTTTTTAAACAGCTTTTCCTCTGGGTCAGATGATCACTTAAGCAAAGTCATGGTACTGCCTCTCAGAGAAGAGACTTTGTCCCTAGAGGTGAGCAGACATTGAAATCAAGACCTGTTGACTGTCCCAAGTGTGAATAAGCTGAATCCTAGTCTCAGTGTTCCTCTGAATAATCTGAGCTTTCTTCTCTGAAGCCCAAAGCCATGAGATGATCCAGCAGGTCAGTACTTCTCTGCATGTTCTTGACCTAGTTCTGACCCAGAGATATTCCCCATCTGCAAGACAGGTGAGAGAAGTCACAAATACACAGAAAATAGTTTAGGAAGATAGAAAATACTTCTAGTAGCCCTTCTGGAAGAGGTAGAAGTCACAAACATATTGCCTTTCAAAATAGCCATCTTTCAGTTTTTGTGGTTTTTAGCCTGCTTTTGCTCATCCCAAGATTCCTCTCAAGATCACTGTTTCCCTGTAACAACTGTAATTCCTCAAGCCATTCCTAAACTACACTTTAAAAGCACAAATAAAATGAAACTGTGATGAGAATGCTATTCACATATGAAACTGTGGCCTGAACAACTTTTGATGTGTTTTATTTGTTAATTAATCTGGAAGCTTTCAGAGCTTATTTTAAAGAGTCCAGTTTATAGACACATGCACCCAGTGCTAAGGGATATGTTTAGAATATATGCATGGAATTGTTTTATGTTCATATAAAGTATAAATGTTGTTTTCTCCAGGTTGTAGTATCATGATTCTAAAACCTGAAGACAAAGGGTTCTTACTAAAACCCTGCCAAGGAATGAACAATAGTTATTAGTACTTAAGCGTTTTTTATTGGAGTGTTAAAAATACTTATCTCTGCTCACCTCTGCATGACTTCAGGGGAGAGGGGGGACTAAGGAGTGCTAAAACATTTGCATTTGCTGCTGTGTGAAATGCACAACTATTTTCCACTGCTCTCACTGCTGAGCAACTTGGTAGCAATGAATTCTTTGAAAAGCAACCATTTTCTTCAAGTGGCAGAGCTGTTCCTTTAGCAACTACTTCTGTTAGAAAGTTACTCACAGTTAAAACCATAAAAGAGAGATTTTCCAAACCTCCCATTGTAAGAGAAAGTCGGCCTGTAGACACAGTGGGTGGGTATTCTTACCCTTTAATTTTAATTTTAAGGTTCCATTGAAATCAAATCCTGACCTTCCAGAGTCAGAGTTTTTTCAATGCTAAGGGGGTTATGCAGGCATTTTGTTAACACAATTGATGAGTTAGCTGTTGCCAATTGCATGTTAATTTGCTATTAATAATTGTTATTTAATAACTCCAGGACAAATGCAAGAAGTGTAAAAGGTTCAATATCATTCTTGTCTGGAATTAAGCCCCTACTGCAGCCTCTGGTACCACAGGAAGCACATACTCAGCAGCCAAATTCAGATATGTACCTTTCATGAGACATGCACTGCCTGCCTCCAAGAGATCCACAAACCACAGAGAGCTGAGGATCAGCCAGATATCCAACATATTTTTATTCTAGCACTGCAGCATATGCATGTGGGCTCAGAGTCCCAAGTTAAGCCCTGACAGCCAGCTAACCTGGGCAGGTGCAGAGCATCCATCAGTGAGAACAGCTATCTTAGGGCTAATGAAGGAAGTCTCCAGGAACTGGGACTTGCATGCCTAATAGTTTCCTTGATGTACAACACAGGTGCACTAAAGCATTTGGGAACTGGAATCCCTTGGTTTTGGCTCTGCTTTTCTGAAAGTGGCAGCTTATCTGTGCTTCTACATACAACAAAAAACAATGGAAATATTTTCAGAAGTGGGCTCAAGAGGCTGAATCATAGCTCCAGCAGAGATATATCCCACTTTTCCTTATTGACCTTTAATATAGCTTCCCTGGCACTCTGCAATCAATGTAATCTTTTCACTATGATCATAATGGCCATTATCCTGGAGACAACAGATAGAAGTGGAAGCAATATTAAATTAGAAAAATAGCCAAAGGATTTCTTTGTTTTCTTTATGGATTTCTCATGAGTTTTTCTTTTTTCTCTCTCTTTGTTCTTCCCCTGGAGTCAAAAATATTTTTACACTGAAGCAAGTGGTTGATCCTATTAATATTGCACATTTTCCTCTGTTCCAGTACGTTGCCAACAGTAAGGTGTTATTTAGGGAAAAATATAAATGCATAATAAACAGATCTATACAATCATTACTGAACTAAAATAGCAGTTAGGAAAGTATTTTTATTATGAAAAATGGCACTGTAAGACTTGCTGGCTATTTGTAATGTTGCAATGTAACTCAAATAAATTGGTGCCCAGGAGTGTGACATTTCAGAAGCTTGAAAATACACTAAATTTTTCTGGGCCGCCATTTTTATAATTCTGCTAGCTATTTTGCAGGAGCAAGAAGCAATTCCTCTATGCCCAGGCAGTTCAATTAGAGTATTGTAGATGTTGTCAGAAAGGCTCAAACATGAGTGCCCCTGAGCAACACTTGCGATTACATGAAGTATCGTATCCCCCTTCTCCCTTGTAATTGACATTTCTGGTCATTTGTGTGCAATGTTATTAAATAAGTTTTTAAATGATGACTCATTTTTCTTGTAAACTTTGTATGACAAGCCCTCCCATTTGGGTTTAGACATGCATTTTTTAGTAAAAATTGGTTAATAGATGAAGACTTCCAGAGGGAAAAAGGCTTTTTTCTATTAAATATTTCTACTAAAATAAGTAAAAGTTGACCAGATTCTGGAGATGGATGTAGGGCAGCCTGGTAATGTTATCTGCTTATCCATCATTATTCATAATGCAGATCAAGAGTTCAGGAGATACCCAAAAGCCATAGTGAATGCAGTCAGTGGAGTAAGAAGGGGAGAAGCAGATCAGGCACTGACATGGCTGACATGGGGGTTAAATAGCAACCCCAGCTACCTGAAGACTGTGCAAACAGCACTGCACTTCGGGGGCAGAAATCAAGAGCATTTGAGAGTTTGGGTGTGCAGCCAAAAGCTGGATAAACTGTACAAAACACAGGGGGAGTGGAGCAATGGATTGGGACAGGTGGTGCTGTGCCACCTCCGCACTCTGTGTGGTGAGGCATCGCTTGGAACTGGATTCACTCCAGTTCCCTGGACCTTCCCATTGCTCTTGTGCTTTGCTGCTTCCATCTCTCAGTTCCCAGCAGGGCTGGAGCCCCTTTGTGCTTCTGTGTGCACCAGGCCATGGTGCAGGAGCCATGGGCAAGGCAGGGCTTCATTGCTGTCCTTGGTCAGAAACGGCTCCTGCGCCCTTAAAGCACCTCAGCATCTGTCTGGGCCCTCTGTACACACAAGTGCCAGCCGTGGGGGTTTAGGAATTCAGCTCACCAGCAGCACAGGAGCACTAAACACATCCTATTTCACAGTCCCAGCAACCAGCTTCAGCTCCAATCCACTGAACCATCCCTGGGGATAAGGAGATGCAGCCCTTGGTCTGAGTGCTGAGATTGCTTACAGGGCACCTGCTCTTATCTTCAATGCTGCCCCAGTTGCCTGAATAATTGCAGTCTTCACAACTTTCCCCCATTGTTTCTTCACTGTTGTCTTCATGCAAAAGAAAGATGATTTGTGCACATTTAGGAGTCATAGATTTGCTTCATGCTTCTGCTGCAGTTTTCAGACAATGGCCTTGATTTCCCTGCTCTGAAATGGGACAATAAGATGTTTTCTGATCTATGTAGTTGCTTTGTAAGGACAAGAACGTTTTCTTACTGTATGTGCATGCAATGCTCAACACAACAGGATGCTGATTTTCTAAAGCAAAGCACAAACTGTCTTGTTAACCTCCAGAGTCTTCTGAAGCCAAGAAATGGGAAACACTTCCTATAGGTGAGCTGTGACAAGCCTATTCCTCTTAATTTTCTTATTTTTTACTAGGAGTTTGCACTGACTGCTATGAAAAATGGTTACTGACCAGTTGTCTAAAATCCTCTTGATAACAAGCAACAGTTTTATTTTTGCAATTTGGAAATAGATTCATTCTTCTGATGATCAACCTTCATAGAGGTGTGACTTAAAAATCCATTTCCTAGTGATGATAAATAGCAGTCTGGATTTAAAGCCTTTGAAAATCTCTGTATGTGACTTAACACCAGGTGATGGGACAACATGACACGATGCAGACTTGGTGTTTTAACCCCGAGGCTTAAATGCCATAATTCAGCATCACTTGGTGTTACTACTTAAGAGTCATACAAATAATAGAAAATAAAATCATGGAGTAGGGTTTCAACAGTTTCAGTTTCAGGAATTTGAACATGTTATAACTCTTGGAACTACATTTGTGATGTTTCACATGGAATCACTTCATGTCCCATTATTTTTCTCATGGGTATCCACCCAAATGACATCAACATCATTGTCTACATCAAATCCAGCACTAGTGCTGAGTTGGGAATTTGTTTTTAGGTATATCTTAGCAGGGACTGCCTACACATTCTGGTACAAAGAAAAGAGTAAACCAAATACCCTAATCATGGTTTCTGCTGCTATCTGCTTTCTATCTCAACATGCATTTGACCTGGAATGTTCCCTTAGAGGAAGGCATTACCATTTTCTGTTGACAAAAGCACAGTCATGAGGTCTGAGGGAGAAAAGCAACAATCATTAAACAAGCACACATCAATTCCTAAAATTGCTGTTATGTTAAATACATGGTGTACCACTTGAAAATCTGTTATTATAGGCTGCTGCTAAAGAGAACAGCAATTGTTACTCTTGTACCCGTGGCCTAATAAATAATCATGAGATGAGGAGCTTGGAGAAGCTTTCTAGTGCATGCAAAGGGTTAAATCAGATTTTACTCTCTAAGTCCAGTTCAAAAAAGTACAACTTGCTTTTTCTGGAACATATTCCAATTCACCTTCTAGAAATTATTTCACTTAGTCTCTCCACAGTGATTCAAGATCAATTTGGGATCTGTATCTGAACCTTTGTCTAGTGGGAGCTGCAACAAAGGTCACAATATGCAGACATTACCCTGCATAAGAAATAAAAACCAACCAAGCCACCAAACAAACAAACAAACAAACTGGAAGAGCGCTCCTCCAACAAAGTTATTCAGAGGATAATGGTACTACAGAGAGGAGTTCTTATTGTTGTTATAATCATTGTGTCTGCAGTCTGTCAGATACTGACAGGCGCCTCTTCACCTTTGTGAAAGGGAAAAATAGATGATCAGATTGCCAAACCCATAGACTTTGATATCTGATCATGTCTAGACAGCCTCTGTCCCTGCCTTTTAAAGACCGTTGTCAAATGCTTTGCATCAATAATTTGAAATGTTGCTGTTTTCAAGACGTTGAACATTAATGTCACCTCCCTGGGTCCCAAGTGCCTGCCTCTTCCACACTTGTTATTTTTAGGTAATAATGGATACTTGCTTGTGTTTAGTTTTAATAATCATGCAGAACCAGCAGCTTCAGAATCTGAATAAACTGCCTCACAAGTTAATCAGTGCAGAACAAAGCTGTTTTAAGCTATGACAGCCGATAAAGTCGTTTGTGATGCATTATCTCTGCTCTGTGCTAAATACTAGTGTGAGCTGCAGAGATGGAAATTTTATTAGAAATCAAATTCTCTGGGACTTTTTGCCAAACTGTAAAACTGGATTTTATACATTATACATGATCATTTAATGTAAGTCCTAAAATTTCAGAGGATTATTTAAGAGACTAGAAGCTTTAGGGAATTAAGAGATAGAGATGACAATGGAATTGCCCTTGTGATGGGAAGAAGTCTTGGATAGGTTAGATGCCTTTCAGGCAGTCATAGTGCAAATTTCTCTCACTGGCATATAGAATCTAAGTCTTTGAACAGAACTGAACTGTTTGTGGTTGAATTGTAATAAACTTCCCTTCGCTCAGCTGCTCACTAGTTGGGCATTTAAATTGTATGGTTGTAGGAAATAGCTGAATTATGTGCAGCAGTTTTGCATCAGCTCTTCAATGCAGAAGGAACTGACCAGACCTATCATTCTTTTTTTTTCATTTTTTTATATTGGATATGGAAAAAAAAAAGTTGCATATTGAGCTAACTATTCCTCTTGCTTCTGATTATTCTCAGATTACATTTAACTCTATCATCTATCTGTTCAACAAATCTGTGTCCCTAAAGCACTTATGAAAATAGCATGGGGTAGAAGCTGACATATTAATGCTGATAGATATGCAGAGATAGTGAGGGTTTTGAATGTAGCACATTGTAGATGTGAAGACCTTAGTATATAAATGATCTCCTGAGTAAAATCTGTGTGAGATATATAGGAGTTGCAACACAGAATATTGGCTTATTGCACTCCATAGATTTGAAACCATCTCTCTTGGATGGCAGTGGAAAACTTCAATATACTTACATGAATTATAAATGATGTCTGATCCTCTTGTTGAAGTAGGTACTGTATGTTTTTCTAACATAGACCCTTCAACCTTTAAAAAGCTCTTTTGTATGTGGAAAGGCAAAAGATCTGCATTTGGAAACATTTACTTCTGTCAATATCTTTGTATAAATTGTGTACCCTACTGGAAATATTTTTGTTTTAATTAGGAATGCCACAGTTATTCCCTTAAAGTCACAGCTTTTAAACAATTAGTTTGGATATGGAATTGATCTGGAAGAAATAATGCTCACAAAGATGCAGTGTAGGAAACCAGAATTGATTCAGGGCGACAATTCCTAAATGGTTCAGACATTTTGGTGCCTTGAAATGAACATCTTTTCTGTCAGCTCAGAAATATAATAATGCGCAACAAGGCAGATCAAAGACAAGAAATCATCACTTTGCTTATCGGATTCTCAGCAGTGATACAATTTACATTCTTTTAGATGTCTTTGCATTGTTTTTATTGCAAAACAGTAAAACTGGAAGTGCCTATTGACAGCCTGGATATTAACCCTTCATCATAATTACAGTAATGGCCTCAGGACATGAATAGCTGGAGAAAATTCTGAAGGCTTTTGGATCTTTTAGATACTACAGTGATGATGAAGTTGGTTCTTTTTTTTGGCAGAAAGAAGAAGCCTTTCTGATCTTTTTCTGGAGCATGTAAGATTCCAGTTAATTCGTCAACCAGCAGAGCTCTTAAACTTTGCATGCACTTCCTTAGGGCTGGATCCAGATGACTTTTCCCGTACTGAGTAGTGCCACAGACCCTTCACTGCCCCAGGTGAGCTAAGTAATTTTGGCATAGTAAGGTACATCTATGCCTAGGCTGAGAATCTGACTTAAAAACGGAAGTGTTGCACATGGACAGAAATATGCAGGTGGCTTTTGATTAAGTTGAAACCTGAAGATTTTGTCCCTGCATAGATCTCATCACAATATCAGCTGGGGGAAGTGGCTGCTTGCAGTGCTGTATCTGTAGTACCTGGAAAACACTGCCCTCAATATGAGCAGTCAGGCTGGGAATAATGGAACTGGTAGGCAAGGAATTAGCCAAACTACCCTAGCAAAGGTCAGTCAAGGATAAAGGAAGCCTGGCAGACTGCTTGATGTAAGAATTGTTTTATGCAAAAAGGATTGAATGGAAAATAAAATGCATTTCCTGAAAGAACAAACGGATAAGGATGCAGTGGAAATTGTTATTATGTGTGCCAAGAGCAGAAGGTGGCCCACACTGGAATATGCCAGTGGGAATGACTTTAACTATGGTTCAGGCCCATGGAAAGGTGGGCAGGCTGTGCACAGACTCCAGCAAATCTGAGGGATGTTTACCTGGCTTAAAGAGGATACTGTCAGAATTGGGTTGCTCTAGAAACTATCTGGTTCCAGCCCTTGCAGTGCCTGTCGTTCAGCTACTCCAAAACAAAATGTGAATCACAAACCTAATACATTTCCCAATCTGATGGCACAATTTGGTTCATTATTAATTACAATGTAAGGCTTGACCTAAAAAAGTGTGTGAAGAGCATAATGGTAAAGAGTCTGAGCAGTTCAGTGGCAGAAGGACAGTGGGACTGCACAGGAATGTGCCCAGAGCCACCTGTGCAAGGGGTTGGTCACAGAGGGACTGAAGAAAAGGACACAGACTTGAAAACAACCTGAAGTCTTTTAAGAGAACCACAAGTTTCAAAAGGGTTCCTAACAGAGTTTGGAAAGAAAAATGGAGCCAAATAAGGAGAAAGTTGCCTGCAACATTACGTTATCTAAGCTTTGACAGAGCACTTCTTCATCACAGATCTCAAGACATCTTAAAACCAGAGATAAATATAATTATTTCTGTTGCATAGCTTGGGAAACCCAGAGAGAGAGAGGAAATTCTACTTCTCTATTTTCATTCAAAGCTGAGTCTAAAGCTGGAAAAGATGGGTTTCCTAATTCAATCCATGCCTGCTATCATGTGACCCCTAAGTCACAGATGAATGAACTCTAAAATATAGAAGAACAAGTTGATGAATATTAAAGTTGTGCTTGAAATATTTGAACTGATATTTTTGCACCTTGATCTCTCTTCTTACTGTACCCAGCTGCCTTTCATTTTCTGCTGCCTGTGTGCTATTCTTTTTTTCATATTCGTGATACAGTTTAGCTCTGCTAATGGTTTTAAGGAAGTTGTTCAAGTTTTATTCTGCATTCCTTTGATGATTCTGTACCAAAATCGATTATAAATATCAGAAGATGTTGGGGCTTTATATAAATTATAAGCCAAATTCCATGTTAGAGGAGACTGATTAAAATAAAATAACTGGAACAATGTCTATTTATCCTAGAAAATAATTTTTTTTATTATAGTTATTATTGTTAGTGCCACTGTCATTTTCCAACTTCATTTCTACAAGTTCAAAGCCTTCATCTAGAAAATATGCCTTTTTTCCTATTTAAGACTCACATTGCTGTCATTTCTTAGTGGCAATGCATCCTGTTCAGTGGTCCTGCACCCTCAAAGGGAGCTGATAGGAATTGATGGACTGTGGCAAATGCAGACCCAGAGGAAGTGTTTTTACAAAAGAGAAAACATGGAGTGTATTGCAAATACATTGTCAGAAGATATTACATCTTCCTATTTTGTGAAAAGACAGTTTTCCCTCCATGTCACATGTCAACTGCCTGTATGTACAGCTGACATGAGAACATGTACCTGGACCAGTGTCTTTGCTGCACAGGAGTGCAGGGACAATTTCCAGTCCATGAATCTTTAATTGCAACATGTAGCATCATGAAAAGATCTCATCTGATTTTTTTCTTTTTCTTCTGCAGCAGTTTTTTATGAACTTAGGAGGAGGAAAAATGGACACTGTAAGCAAAGAAGCCTCCAGCAGCTTTCTCTGGCTACACTTTGTGGTGCATGTCTGCCTTCTCCCTGATGGTAAAGAGGGGATGTAGGTGCTGTTCCTGAGGACATAATGACAGCAGGAGGCTGGCCCTGGGGCTTGTCTCTGCACCACAGCAGTCAGTGATGAATGTGTGCTCCTGGGAAACACCCTCCTCTGGGACAGGGATGGTGAGCATGGGGCAGCTGGCATTCTTGTTTCAGCCTGCATCTGTCCTTAGTAAGGAAAATTTCTTCCAAAAAGTTAAAAAATATTCAGTAGAAATCCAATTTTTCCTTAGGAAATTAGTTCAGCTCATTGAAGCAGTTAGAAGACATGATGAGTTGGAGAGCCCAAATGCTTATGCAGGCAGGTAGGTGCAGCAGTCCTGCATTTGCTGCTTGCTGCATGCTCCTGGCAACCACTCCAGAGGGGCACTCTGAGGGAGGTCTGTGGCTGGATTTACACTACTGCAAGGTGGGGTACATGGGACTGGAGTGAGGGATAAACAGCAAATGAGTGACCACAGACTGGGCAGCAGCAGCTGCTCCCCTTACTGAGCTAAAGACAGAAAAAATTGAACTAAGGCTTTTGTCACTCTGGAATGTAGAAATACGTAACTGTCTCCTGAATGGATGAGAGGGTGACTGTAAGATGGAATGACAGATACTTGGAGTAAGCAGGAATATTTGAGTTCTTGAAACAGATTTCACTGAAATCATCTCATATTTAAAGTATGTTACCACTTGGTCAAATTAGAAACAGGTTTCTCCCCATTTTTTACCCTTATTAACTCCCAGATTTTTCCAGAGAGATTACATAAAAACTCCTGTCAGGGTCATGTGTTTGTGTGGTGCTGAATATTAGATAAGTCAATATTTGATTATAACACTTAAAGCAGCAATTTGTTATTGAACAAAATTCACCTTTTAAAAAAGCAAATGGCAGCCAGTTGCCTTTAGATTTATGAAGGAGTTACTGAAACCTCAGGAAAAGTTGCTAGGTTGAAGTTTGCCTCTGTAGACCATGAGTTGATAGTTCAGTATGAGGAAGATATACTTTAGCCTTTTGGGAACTAAGGAAATCCATTTTCACTTCTGCCCTCCTGACTCTGGAGCAGGCCTGTTTGCTATCCCTGGGTGGCAGCTTGCCTGTGCAGTAGTCCATGAACAGGGGTATGGACTGAGTAAGAGGGAACAGATGGAGATTTCACAATTAAAGAAGAGGAAAGAGGAACACTGGGAAGTGCTGTGGTGTGGACAGGAAGAAATGGGGGTATGGTAGAGCAGAACAATTCTTAATTCATCCCCATATACACACAGTTCTGCATGGCAGCTAAAGAAATAGGAAATGTGGAAATCCTCATAGGGTGTTCACTCACTAAACATGTCTTCATATTTAAGAACATGGTTTAGAGATCTTCCATTTCTGTTGTGTTTATCCTTTTTTCATTAGCTTCACTACTTTGCCTTTCCCATTACCTGGTTTGTCATTTTTTAACTAATCATGCTATGTTGTAATGCACATGAACTAAGCACAATAAAACTAAAAGTATATAGTGCAGAAAATACGAAGGATATCAAATAGCTTCACATAAAATAATATCTAGGAGCTTAAAAACTGAGCTGCATTTAAGGCTGAAGAGCCAGCCTAAAAAGATAAGATTTCAATTTTGTCTTAAATGAATTCACTGAATCTGCATTTCTGATGTCAAGTAGAAGCAAATTCTGTAGCTCTCATGAATAGCAAGCAAAAGCCCTACGGCTATGAGAATTTAATATGACTCTTCTATTTTGCATGTCTGGTTTTTTTTTAAACATATTTCTTTTCAAATGTTCTGAAATCTCTGTGGATTTTGATCATATGACTTTCATGGGTTTTTATTTCCCACAATTGTCCTTACATTCCAAATTATTACATGAAACATTCTCCTGGAAAAATATTGTTAACACAACAAATAGCTTTGAAATGACAGCTATGATTCTTTGGAGCAGAATGCTTTTAAGTGGAAAAGTTCCTTGCTGGACCGCTTTCTCTTTGAAAAAACCCAAATCATTCAAGAGAAGCTGTGGTACATGTGATTAATACATATGGATACTCTTAGAATTATGCGTCAATAAGAGAAATAAAAATGAAAGGTCATCCAGGAGATTTCAGTTCTGAGTCTCCTGCTGTAGGGTCATTAACCCAACTTACAGTGCTCAGAGATGAAGAGAGGAGAGGAAGAATGATTTTATGACTAAGGTTCAAGAAATCTACATTAATTCCAGCCTTTTTGGCACTTTCTGCCTCCCACTAACAGTGACCAATGTCCAAGAGTTGCCCTGTCTTCTTTTATCTGTCTGATAGGCTTCACTTACAAACTTTTTGGGACAACTGAGGTCTCCTCTTCTGTGACTGTAGAGTTGAGCTGAAATTGAGAATTTCCTTCAGAACTGTTGAGTTCTGAACAAACAACAAAAGAGCGATAGTGGATAGCAGACAGACCCTGAACTTACAACACAGTTATTATTATTGCTGGGGTACACTTCTCTCCCTCCTTCTGCCAGTGAACTCTTCTGTATGGCTCTAATCTCTAAGTGTGTCTATGTTGCCATGATTATCTAAGGTAGCTTTAGACCACCTGGGCTGAGACACACTGCAGCCCCCAAGAACAGGGTTCATTTCGAGCCCAGTGCCAGATCCATTGAGATGGATGGTGCTTTTCTGACTGCTACATTTTTGCTCCCTGAGCCAGCTGGTTTAACAAAAGGAGGCTAATCCGTTCAAAGAGCTGATGGCCCTTACTTAGACAACTTTATCTTTGCACCACCTGCAGGAGAAAAATGCAGTAGCCAATGAGGGGCTAAATTCTCTGGAACATTTCAGTTACTCTTGCATACTTCCATCTATAGCCAGGAGTGCTAGAAAAATAGTAAGAACCCTTAGTCCCTTGTTTTATTCTGTCCAGAGAAGAGGGAATAATTGCCCACCTTCTCTGCCAGGCTGTGCTCTGGCAGTGCTGAGGGTGAGGTTTGGGAGCACAGAACAACTGCAGTACACACCAGCTCTGATCCAGGTATGCACTTGTGCCAACTGTGCTGCCTTGCAGAGAGAGAATTCTGCTTATGGCAGAGACAGAATATGTGTTGGGCACATGGTTACAGAAGGGGAGATGCACAGGGCATTTTTCAATTGTCTAGCTCTTCCAAATTTCCAGCAGCTGTTATGAATATTTGAATAATGTTTCTAGTGTGCTTCATGTGGACTCAGCAAGCTCTCTCTTCCAATTCCCTCTGCAAACTCCTAAGCCATGTGCTTCCTTGTGCCATGTTCAGCCTCCCCTCAAGGCAGTATGGAGCTGAGAGCATCAGAAGCATTTCCTGGGCATGGCTTAGAGCAGGCTTGGGGTTGCTCTTCCATCTGTTAGCAGGAGCCTCCAACTTCCTGCTCCCACCCCCAGCCCCAGAGTAACATCTGTTCTGGTGAGCATATCTAGTGAGATGCTAGATGCTCTCACCAAGGAGCACTCCAACTAGTAAGGAAATATGCTCAAACATACTAGTAAAGAAATATGCTCTGCAAGGCTCTACCCTGTCCAGTTTTGCTCCTTGTAGGGCAAAATCCAATTCTGTTTCCTTTGATTGAGTTCCAGGAAAGGTTGTAGGTGGGTAGAAGAAGGGATAGATATGGTTCTAGGGCTTTGTCCTCAAGAAAGATGAGCTGGAATTCCAGATCAAAATATCTGATGTTTAGTTTTGATTGCTGCTAGCTGAACTTCTTTTCCTTTTATAGAGTTGCTAATAGTCATCAGAGTCTCCTGGGGTTTCCTGGAAATTATCCCCTTTCCAAAATGATAAAAATGTGGAGGTCCTTAAGGGTGTTCATAGATCTGTGGTATCCCTTGTTCCATCTCCATTCCTCCCAACAGAAAAAGTGCTACCATTGTATATTCACTTTGTGTTGTGAAATATCTTTGGCTCTCAGGTGCTCAATATATACCAGCTTGTTTCTGGGAGGTCAAAGCTCACACTGTCAAGAGAGATGCAAGTGAGCACAGATTTATCAGGGATGGTAAAGTGGTAATAACTTTACCTAAACTTTGTGCAATCACTTGCTGTTCATCCCATTACTTTTTTCATATTGAGGTTATATCTGAGTCCATTAGAGTCAGATCCATCAAACCCTGGGTAGAATATAACATTTTTCTTCTCTGTTCCCTGATGCCTGAGCCCTGAATTACGCCTGCATGGGTAAAACATGCCCACAAGAACCTGAATGTCCAGTGCTAAATAACCAACATTTTCCAGTGTGAGAGGAAGAAAGCATCAAGCAATTTGTAATCCTTTCCAAATGAGAGTGTGCAGCAGAATCAGACACATCTCCCTCTGCAGGAGCACCTGGATGGAAGCAGAAGGACCTGACACTACTCCAGGGTGGGAGATGGGTTTCCCAGTCTGCAGCAGTTTGTAACATTTTAGAAATAATAATTTTGAAGTAGGATAAAATTGAAAATGGAGAAATCCAAAGTGGCTGATCATCTCATGCTGTCTCCCTTAAGCTTCTTGTTTCAATAATTCTAAAAACACTGACAGTCTATTAGACCAGGAAATGAAACTTCTTGGCAAACAAGGTATTTGCTAATTTTGGTATTTTGTGTGAGTCAGAAATGTGTGGAGGGAAATATATTGAAACTAACCCTGTCTTGTGAACTCTTTCATATTGCATAACTGACATTTGCCAATAAAAAAAAATGTTACATCATATAGTTTCTGAAAACATCCAAAAGAAAATACATTAAAAGCTACTGCAAACACTTTCCCACAAAGCATTGAAGGCCATTGGTCACACTGGATTTTCACAATGGTCTTTCTGATGAATGTCTCTGTGTCTAGCACCAAATAATTGCAAAATAATCAAGTTCATATATGAACATACACATTCCCACATAATTTGCTTGATCACAGAACTACTCTTCTCCATTTCTTTTTACTTCATGCTTTCAGCTGCTTGGTGAAAGCAAGTTGATGGAAAAATCCAACTTTTTGATGGGAGTACAGCTTCTGGAAATCAGTAGAAAAGTTATGCTTTGCCTGATAGCATTTTCACGCCCACATGTATTCAAAACTCTTAAAATTTTCATTTTGGCTTCTGGAAAGTACATTGTAAAGTGAAAATTATGGCTACAGAATTAGAATTGTGGTGTTCAAAAATCTACAAAGTAGTGTTATTTAAATTATCCACAATTGTCTGTTTTTCTTCTTACTGAGAAATGGTGTGTTACAGGTTCTCAGGATTTCCTTTGAGTTATGCTAAAAAGCCTTGCACATTACTTATTTGCTTAGTGCATTTTTGAACTGAAGCATTTAATGTTGGAAAATAAGCAGTAAATATATCATCGTTAATTGGAGAAAAAGAAAGGTTTTGGGAAAGAATTTGAGCTTCTGTGACAGCTTTAAAGTTACAGCGAGATGTGAGTTTATTGTCTTGCTTTCTGAGACCTATGTTGAATTCTAATTGTATCAAATGAACAAAATATGTTAAGAGTTAGGGAAACTTCCAAGAGACAAAATAATTGGATCAAATGTCTGAGTAATGTGAAGAATGGAAATTCCTGCTTAACTAGCCTGTATTGATAGCAGGTCATTCAAGGATCTCCATGGTAACGGTGAAAAAATATGCAAATATTTTTAATTTTCAGGAAGTTCTTTATTAAAATCAATATGATTTTAGACACTGAGAAGTGTCTAAACACAAAGTTACAAGAGTTTGAGTGAGCAGTGAAGAGTCAAGAACACAATCCACTGAAGACTGAATGTCATTTTTGGAGTGATTCTAGTTATTTCTGGGTCTAGATCTTCAGCAGTAGATCCCTGATGAGTCAAGGTGTAGAAGGCCAGGGGGGGCTGATTCTCAGTGAAGCAAATCTTTGCAGAGAAGAGGATATTCTTTTGCATTGGCTTCACCCATAGCTTTTAGCTCTGTAACTGGGAAGTTACAAAGCCAAAAGAAATGGATGACATCCTATTGTTCTGGAAGCTTCTAAAGACATTTTAGTGACAGTGCCTCTAAAATAAAAACTTTACTTTTCCACTTATCCCATGTTGTTTTATGTAAATCAGAAGGGGGAGAAGAGATGTGCCACTCTCTGGGTGACAATAAAATAAAGCATCGCTCTGAAACTGCCACAGTGATCCCATTTAGAAACACCAAGTGAGATAACACACTGAGAGTGTCTTAGTGGAGACATAACTATTCAGCTTAATTGATTTGGGGAAAAGACACTGAACTAAAATATGACCTGAATTACAGCTACAAAGGACTTCAGGAGTGCCTGAGTGAAAAGTCAGGATGGATGCACAGAGGCTGGCTGGTCCTGGCAGGTTGTTTAAAGCCACAGGTGTGCCAGCACACTGCTGTGGTGGGATAACTGCCCCAGGTGGTCTTGTCCGTGTGATCTGCTCTGCCCTGGATGAGCACAGATAAGCTCTTGTGCAGAGGCTTTTTAAAAAAGACAGATATGGACTTTTTTAAAAATTTTATTTTTCTCAGGAGTGCGGTAAAGACCTGGTGTTTCCTTGTAGTGAAGCCTGCTGAGTCATGCAGTGCTCTACTGAGGTGTGAGAGAAGTCTGTGATGGCTGAGGAGGATGGACAAGGCCAGCCAATATTTTCCCCAACAGTTTGAAAGGAACTTGGCTTGGAGCAGTTACAAGGGTCTTCCTCCATCATTCTCCAAGAAGATAAGACCCTGTAGCCATCAGGTCTTTTATGTGTTTCTTTATCTGCTGCTGTCCCAGTGTCATGTCTGTCTTTTGTCCCACAGAGGGAAGCCCTAGCACAGGAATTGCTGTGTGCATTAAACAATGTTTGTGTATTATCAGACCAGGGGGCTCTCTTCACTAAATTTTTGGTCCAATAATTATCTTGGTGCCATAGCACCAAATGATACAGAGGAAGGCTATTTTTGCTCTGACTGCATCTTGTTGCCAATCTTCCTACTCTTGAAGCCAGTGTAAAGCCAGAGGTATGGCAGTTACAGGATTTCAGTGGTCCCTGACTCAGAATGCCTTTGGGACCAGTTTCTGCTGCACAGGGGGTGTAGGGCTGGAGAGGGGGTGTGTCAGAAAAAATCATCCCAAGTCACAGAGAGAATGAAACAGAGAATGCTATCAGAAGTTAAAGCTGTCAGCTTTTCAGCACCAAATGTGGTTTCTTTGTGGAGTTATTTCCAGTAACGACACATGGTGGGTGGTAGGTTGTGTATTCAGCTCCCCAATTAGTTGTCTTTGCATGAGGTCCACTTTTATCACATTAAATAGAACAAAACTCAAGACAGATGCTACCTGCTGATCAAGATACTGTGGCACAAATGCCACGTGAATGCTGTGACAAAACCCCAAAAACTGAAAAATCCAGATTGTGGTTTGGTTACAGCTAGAGTTAAGAATTATTCTCATCTAAGTTCCAGCATCAAAATACCTGTTCACTTGTCCTCTCTTACCAAAGTGCTCATAACCTGGAAACATTCAGAACTAGTTTTATTACATCTTGCTTCAAAGTCCTTGCAGTTGTTCCAAGGACTCTTTGTTATTAGAATATTCCAACTTGGCATAGCCCAGCTCGTAGTATTTCTATCATAGATAAATTTGCTGTGGAAAAAAAAAAGGAGATATGAAATAGAAACTATTCTGGACAAATGGGTAGCAAAAAGTATGACATGAGTTATTCTCCATCTCATAATTCAACATCTCTTTAGGATGCAGCAGAGTTGGTGTGGTGTGCCCTGTGGCAGCTCCCTGAACCAGTAATTCTCTTTTCAGTGTGGCTTTGTAGATCCATAGAGCTTCTGTGACCCTCTGCTGTGGCTGTGTACAGGGAACACCTGAGCCCACAAAGCTGGGAGCCTCTGCCACAGAGGGATCTCAGCACCTTCCTGCCCCATGCCAAACACAATGATCTCTCTTGTTTTTTTCCCTCATGAGCAGGTGAAAAGCAAGAAAAGAAATATTGCAGTGTTGACAATGGTTGAGAGTTAACTTTATGAATAAATTAATATTATCTAGACAAATCATGTCTAAACCTTAAAAAAAATATGTAGAACCTTCTCTAAAATTTGTTTCAACAAAATGCTTGAAGCAGCCATCTCTATCAGCACAGATCCCCCTCTCCATTGTGTGTACATATGCAAACTGTTTAAACTACTCGTTATGTCAAAGATGTGCAATGGAAAGAAAAGTGTGAAGACTGTTTCCCACATATGTTGAGAAAAAATCTGCAGCAGGCAATAAAGAATCTGGTAAGGGGAAAAGTATCTGAAGTTATGTTACAAGGTAAAAGATGAGACCTCTGCTGTGAAAGCAAACTAAAACCAGAGAAGGAGATAAAATACCTTTTTACCAGATAAAGTGATAGTACTGTGTCTTTGAAGCATTGTGGGAAGGAAATTTTAAAGGTTTGGAACCTGGCCCAGCTGCCTTTGCTGGTGCTGATATTACACAAAGTTCCTTATTAAATAACCATATAAATGTAATTCTGACCAGGAGAGCACCCAGCCAGTGAAAGGCCAGAAAGTCTGAACCAGGAAAGTGGGAGGTTGCATTACCATAAGAAGGAGCAAGATGTTTGCCACAGTGTTTGCAAACAGGCCAGGGAAGGAATCCCCACTTGGAGCTGTAACACTGGAGAGTTGTAAATAAATACTTGGAGAATATACTTCACTTGGCATTAATAATGTGCTGCCTAAAGTATGTTGGATATGCTTTAAATATTACATGTGAATTCCAGCCCTGTCTTGTAATAATTTTAGAAAATATCCATAATCTTGTCATTTTAAGAGCAGAACAACTTTTCTGGCCTTTTCATCTTTCTTGGTGTATTAGGAGCTGAGAAATGTGGACTGTCTCCACATAAAAATTGCATTTGCTGTTGTTATTGCCTTTGCAGCTGTGCAAGTAACAGTCAACTTGATTTCAGACAAGCAAAGTAAATTAAGAGAAGGTAAAGGTCTGAGCACAATAAAGCTACTTTGGAGTCATTACAAGACATAAATATAGAGTAAATCTCAGGTCAAATCCAGGTCTGGCATCAACAGTCGCAGCTCCAGCCTCTACAAGAAGTGCCTGCAAACATCAGGGTTAACTTCATCTATCAATCAAAATTTGGATTGACTGGAAAATAGTGTTAGACTTTGAAAAACAACATTAACAGTACAACAGAATCACTGAATCATCAGTGAAAGGTTCTTGTCAACATGACTTCCATTCATTTATTTCACAATTCAAAAGCAGCATTACTGTGCATGCAGATGAAGACTACCTGGTTTTGTACAACATATAGAATGTGAAACAAAGCTGATGAACTTTTCTACTTCTAAATTTGCCCTAAATTAAAGCATAAGTAGTAAAAGGAATGCATGGACAGGAAAAACAATTAGGGGAAATTTTTTCCTAGGAAGAAATGTGTCCACTTGCAGCTAGTGTCACTGGGACTTTTGAAATATACTTGCAAGAAAACAATTTGTTCTTTAGATATTAAAAGATACTCAGCCTGTTGCTATCAACAATGCAAGATGGGCAAGTGACACAATTCCTGCCTGAGCTAAATAAACAGTTAGAATATATATAGATATATTTTTGTTCCACTTATCCCATACCTTTGATAATGCTGCATGGTAAAGGTCATGGTAACAGCTGAATCTTTCTTTTGTTATTATTAAAGCAGTGTTTAATTAAATTAATCTGGAACTGCTCTCTGACAGAAGTTCTTTCCCCCTTAAACTAGGGGCTGACAGATTTAATCTGATCAAGAACTATAATGATTATTTTCTTCCTTCCTGACTATTCATTTTATATTCAGTTGTACTGACATTTTTGTCTGTTTGATATGATCGACATGCCGTTTATTTGCTTAGCTATCCATACTGATAAGTTTATCTGCTCTCACTTTGGCTGCAGAGCAGCATTTCCAACATGAACTGTAATCATCCCAGTGATGGGGAGGGAGGAAATATTGTGCTGGGGATGGGAAAGCAAATTCTCATGTTTGTGGTGATGCAGTGTGTAACTACAGGCAGGTCACTTCCCCTCCATGTTCTCCTGCCCTTTTTATCTGCTTTGACACACTTTGGAGCACTGATTGCCTCTTTCCTTGCCAGCCTGTGAAGCCCTTGCTGTGGTTTCTCCCCGATGGCAGCTCTGATCTTGTGAGAGGAGCCTGAGGGCACTGTGTGGGTGTTTCTGTCCTGCTGAATGTCCCCATGCAGACAGCAGGCTGAACAGGTGAGGCAGAGGCTCAAACCACAATTACTCCGTTCAGCTCCCAAGTTGAAATCTCACTCATGCCATGTGAAAATTGAGCCCTTTGCAACACAACAGGGACTAGGGAACTGTGTGAAATGCACCTTCTGCTTCATTTTGTAATCTCTGGAGTAGGGTGTGCTAATGGGGGGTTACAGTCTCTTTTACTCCTTTCTGCTTTATCTGCTCAGGGAATACACAAATATGCTGCACACACTCCCCGAAAACAGAGGAGATTCTGCAGGAAGCTATTCAGTGTGGAAGTCATAAATCACCCAAGAAATGAGTGTCACTTCCATGGCCTGTGTTTTATGAGGGCTTCCTTAGATAACAAACACTCCCAAAGAGAAGGTAAAAATGGCTTCTTACGGCCCAGCCTGCAAAAATGCAACATTTTGCTGTGGAAGAGGGGTGTTCTGGCAGGGCTCCCATTCTTAAATTATCACCGAAGGCAGGAGAGTGAACATGAAAACTGGGGAAATGGTAATGCAGAGGAGAAGAAAGCTGGAAAGAAAAAAGAAAACCACACAAAACTCGAGCTGTTAATCACATCCCTATGTTGATAAAATATTTATGAGATTTCATTCAATTAATTAGAATAAACTATGTAACACTGCAGGAAACAAATTGAAAATTTAATAAAGTAAGTTCACTTCCAATTTCTTTTGAAGAAAGAAGCTAATTATATTTAGTTCTGTAATTATAACTTTAATTAAAATATAATGCAAAATATTTCATAGACTGAATACAATTCTGTGCTAGAAAATGGAACCTTTAAGACAACTTGCTCCTCAGACAAAAATTCATAACAATCTCGCATGAGCATTTTAATATACTTGTTTTTAAAATCTTTTCAGGATAATTTTAATACAAATCCATCTTAGAAGTGCTCATTAGTGTTAGCTTTTACTTAAAACATAGTGGTTTACCTTCCTGCCTCTATCCAGAAATGTTTCTTACTCTATGTTAGGGATGTATATTTTACTCACTCTATTTAAACCAGACACATTCTTTATTTATACTTGCCTATTGCAGCCTACAGAACCCAATTTTTATTTAGAGAATAATTTCAAAACACATTGTAAAGTATATCCACATAGCAGCTGCCTTCACCTGAGCAACAAGGAAAGAAAGTGCCTCAGGCAGAGAGATCCAGGCAGACACAGGGAAATTTGGATCTGGCAATATAGAATGAGAACACTGACAAAATGACCTTTCAGTGATGTTTTCAGTGATGATGATTTAATAGCAAGAGAGTCTCCTAGGCTGGTATAAAATGAATTTGTCTTTAGGACTGAAAAAATAATTTTACAAATTATTTTTAGCACACAATCCCACTCTACTCTGCCCTGGCACAGCCTCACTGGGAGGTTTTGGGCACACAATATAAAAAAGACATTAAGTTATTAGGAAACATCCGAAGGGGGCCCCAAGGATGGTGAAGGGTCTGGAGGGGAAGCCAAATGAGGAGCAGCTGATGGCACTTGGTTAGTTCAACCTGGAGGAGACTGAGGGAAAACCTCACTGGGGTCTTCAACATCTTCACATGGGGCAGGCCCAATCTCTGCTCTTGGTGCCCAGTAGCAGGACCCGAGGGAATGGCCTGAAATTGTGTCAGGAGAGGTTTAGGTTGGATATCAGAAAAGGTGGTTGGGCACTGAACAGGCTCCCCAGGGCAGCAGTCACAACACCAGCCTGACAGAGTTCAGGAAGTGTGTGGACATCACTCTCAGGCACAGGGTTGGATTCTTGGCATTTCCTGTGCAGAGCCAAGACACGGACTTTGATGATCCTTGTGGGTCCCATCCAACTCAGAGTAGTCTGTGAACTATAGATTTTCAGTGCTAACGAAAACTCCTTCTGTTCTCCTGAAGAGGATCAGCTGTAATGAGAGTGAGTCAGTGATAGCAGTGTTAATTGAACAAAACAGGGACTGAAAATAGAACAGTTTGAAGAAAATGCTGGATTGACATATGCTGTTTTCGTACATTTGTTGAACATTATTGAGCATTTCTAGTGCAGTAATGGGACAGTAGGAAAATATCTGGGAGTGTTTATTTGATAGAGTTTACATTACACAGCCTGCAATACAGCCACAGCAGCATTCTGTGATCTTTCTGATCATATAGTTGGGGTTTTTTCTCCTCTTTGCCAAGGAACTTGTTACGATCAGAACTGACCACTGTGTGAGCAGAGCTGGCGTTTCCAGGTCTGTCTAATGAACACGAAGCACAGTGGCAGTGACACCCTGATCCTCTCAGAGTGGATCAGAGGCTGTGGCACTATTCCTGAAGGAGCTGCAGAGTTGACTCCTTTTCTGAGGCCATGACAGTAGATGCTTTAATCTCTCACAGTCTTTAGTTTGCTCTGTCTGGTGAGTCAATTGGGGTGCTGGCCATTCATCCCCTTTACCATAAAACCCTTTGTCCTTCACGCCCTTTTCATGATGGAATTTCTTCATCTCAAGGAGAACAACTAAAAACACTAGCTCACAGTTGGCTCACTTAATCCCTTTTTGGCAGCACTGGCTCTCCAGTGACATTTCAATCACCCTGAAGAACTGAAGAGCTAAAGATCTGGGGTGGTGGACTCATCCAGATGAAAATCAATACTGAAGTCAATGAAACTGGATCAGGACATAATTTGTGCAAATCAGTAGTATCACCACTGAACTTATTGGAATTGCTGCCATGGCTGATCTTAATTAACCCTTTACTTTAAATAACTTTAGAGTATGTTTACTTGCTGACACATTTATACAGACACAGTATTGGTTTGTACCCTTCATCCACAAATAAACTCACTAAACAGGCAAAGCTGTCTCAGGGAAAGATAATTTTAAGAAATAAATTAAAACCCCCTGTACTTTGCCAGCACACAATTGGGTTGAAAAGAAAAGGGGGGATTGGGTTTGAACTACATGAACTGAGCATGATAAACAGAGGGTCAGAAGAACATTTACTTTGAATTACTCTTTGCATCTTTGTCATGGTGGGATCAGATCCTCCCATAGAGACAAGAATTTATGCTGCATTTTTAAGTGGCTTTAGAGAATTAGGGACTCAGCTCCAATTAAATTTGCAGAAAGATGTGGTTTATATTCTTTTTTTTCCTGTTGGTTCTCTAGTATAGCATAGAAACTGACTGTGGGTGAAAATTATCTTCTGCTGGGTGTTATGGTTATGATTTGCAAAGGCCCTTCTGAAGTGTCTGCAACCAAAGTATCATCTTTAATCTAAATATAATACCCTGTGAGTTCTGCCAGGAATCTACTACACAACTATTTTCCCTTTTATTTTTCCATCCCTCTGATCTTCTGCCTGTCTAGTTTACATAACTTCTACACTTCACTGCAGGAATTAACCTTTATGGTATGTCTATACATTACCCAGAAAAAAGGGGTGCTAATCTCAGTGGGGGCCTCTGGACAGAATTATCCTGCAAGGAAGAATTTAATCTGTAACATGTCTGACCTTGTTGTTTTCAATGCTTCTCTGCATCCAGAGGAAAACTAATAACAAAGGAAAACAGACTCAGTTGTCATAGAGGAGATGTGAATACTTAAATAGCTGCCTGCTCTCTTTCATATTTTTAAGACTTAAAGGTTCATGGTTTTTTTCCCCGCCTGTGTTAAATGAAAACATCTTTACTTGATATTCATCATTCTACAATGGCCATTTTATCACCTAGACAACATGAATAAAAGTTATTATTCTTTCTCATTAGTCACTCAGTCAGGGAAAAGAAAAAAATTGAGCATTTTAGAACATTTTACTTTTCTGTCATTTTAGAGTAAATGACACTCCTAAATGATGGCCAGTCAAACCTACAGAATCTATTAGTAACTTGATAATAAGTGTGAAGGGATGCTGGGACCCAAAGGAGTCTTAAAGTGGCATTTATCAGGCATGTCACATCATTGCTAGTGGTAATAAAAGCATTTTTGTTTTATGCTGCAACGTCTATAGAGGATAATATTTTTTGTGCTATAGCCAAAAGTGATATTGCTACATTCATCACACTGTTTGATATGAAATAGCCTAAAAGCACTGGAAATTGGCTGTCATTATTTGTTTCTTCCTTTTTTTTTTCCCTAATCAAGGAGCCTTCTCCAGTGGTGAGAAAAGTTTTCTTTCTCTTCAACATGGAAACACAACAACTGTAACATTTCTCCATTAGAAATCTGACCCTTTGTTTCTAGTACCATCTTAAAGTTTTATTGTCATTTCAAGAAGAATATTTATGATTAACTCATTTCATTTTCACTTTGTCTTTCCTTATGGCAATAAGGTTCAGTGTGTTTGTTTGCTGTTACAGCCTTTCCTGGCAAAACCTTCACTGGCTGCTGGGAAAATTCTGTGTGTGTGGGGACTGCAAGATGGTGACTTTGAATGTTGGCTTCCAAGTGCTAAAAATCAGAAAGTAATCAGTTGCCTGTGAAACTGATAAAATTATTTGTTTTTTTCCTCTTTATTTGGTGTTTTAAATAAGATAATTTAAACAAGGGCAGGTCACCAGGAGCAATTAGGAAGGTCCCTGTGCTACAGTCCTGGTGTAGAAACCCGTGGTGAAGAGATAGTGTACACTGCTTATATTGCTGAAAATAGTATTCCCTGCTGGCACATAGCTACTGATGATAGAAACTAAACTCTTCAGGGGGCAGTTCCTGAGTTATGTAAATTTTTTTTTTTCAGGCCTGAAAGACACAATAAGACCAAGTTTAGTGTAGCCTTGGCTGATGGCACTGTGGGAAATTAATGCTATGTTGAGAACTCAGTGCATGACTGTGATAGACTCTGTTCTTCCTGAAAAAGAAAACATAGTGATAGCAGTAACTACATGTTAGAAATTAAAAAAAAAAGAAACAAACCTACAACCAATCAAAATCCACAGAAACACCTAGAAGGGTCTTCTTTTCATTTTCCTTTCTTGGCAGTGAAAAAAAATCCATCAGTTATGTTGGATTGATGGGTCAACCAGTCACGACCTTGTGCTCTGTATCCCCTTTACAGCTGCTGCAAATTTGCATGAGAAACTTGTGCTATTTCCTATGGAATTACAAGGCTGGGATAGACAAATGCATCACAGAAGCTTGTTTAATAGCAGAGAGGAAACATCACATTCATCATATTGAATTCTTTCCCTGTGATATTCATCATTTGCATGTAAAAATGCCATCTGATTTTCTCCCTCATAAACCCAGTGTGATGTTTTCCTGTTTTCCTGTTGTTATTTTGGCATGGATTTAAATCTGTCACTTTTAAAAATGTATGCTTTTTAAGTCCCACTGCACTCTGGAAGTAGGAAAAAATGGGATTTTGAAGGACTGGGGAAGTTAAAATATTCTTTGTGGAGCATGCTTGTGCAGAACAGTAGATTTTAATAATTATTCAAGATTGTTCTGGTATTGGGGTTGCTCTTTGAAGCTGAATTCTGCCCTGACCATTTCTTTTTACACTACAGGATTTGTCATATTGACTGGGTCTGTTTAGATCTGGCATGTCTTATTAACACCCTTCAGCAAAGCAACCCACTCTTTGTGTGAAACCTACAGTCAGGCAAGGCTGTCAGAACAGCCAGAGCCACCTTTGCACTTCTTAGGGGCACAGTGGTGCCAATACTGTGAATAGCTCCCAGCACTTCCCTCACATTAATCTTATTCTGTCTTTGTAATGTGCTGACATATCAGCTGACTCCATGGGACATTCAGTCCAGTCAGAGTATGATTCTATGACAGCTTAGTTCAGGTTTTTAGAAGTTCAGGTAGCCAGACAATAATAAAAGGCATAACATGCAGGAATGTGGAAAAGCACCACAAATGCAGAAATGCTATCCCTTCAGTACAGATCCACATTTAGAATGGGTGAACAGTTTATTCCTGCCTTTTTCCTTGCTTTTTATGTAATTATTGTTCATTTTTGTGCAGCAATTAAGGACTGGCAGATGAAGCAGACTTCAGTTTGAGTGAAATATAATCACTTGGGAGTATGGTGCTAAGGAATCCCCCCAAATATATAAACGTATAAATATATAACATATAAACATATTTGTAAGTAAGACTAATTTATTGAACTCAAGAACTCTCTGGATGAAGCTGCTCAGCCTTCAGAAGATATGACATGCCTCAAACCACTGGTTGAAATACCATCTGTTTAACAACCTGCAGACCACACTGAGAAATCACAGTCATAGAACAGTTTGGGTTGGAAGGGACATTTAGAGGCCATCTAGTCCAACCCCCTGCAATGAGCAGGGGTGTCTTCAACCAGCTCAGGTTCCTCAGAGCCCCATCCAACTTGACCTTAAATGTCCACCACACCCAACCCAGTGTTTCACCACCCTCACTGTAAAAAATTTGCTTGTTTATATTTACTCTGAATCTACCCTCTTTTGTTTAAAACTGATACCCTTTGTCCTATTGCTATAAACCCCATAAAAAGTCTGCCCCAATCTTTCATATAAGTCCCCTTTAAGCATGGAAAGGCTTCAATAAGGTCTCCCAGGAGTGTTTTCCAGGCTAAACAACCCCAACTCTCTCAGCCTATCCTCATAGGAAATATGTTCCAACTCTCTGATCATTTTATGAATAAACTCATATCAGCCTGCACAGGCTCAATTGTTTCTATGTTTCTTTTACCCAACAGCATTTCTTTCTGAAGCTATTTCTGGCAGAAATCAGTTTGGTTGGCCTTAGGGTGACTCTTGTGGGTGCTGCTTTCTGCCACTGGCAGTTTTCCTAAGCATTCCTTACCCCTTATTCTGGTAGTATTTTCTGATTTATTTCTGTAAAGATAATGCATACACTAGCAGACAGTTCTGTAATAATCAAGTCTCAGCAGTTGTCTTTGGTCACCAGTAATGAGAAGAAAGGGATGAGCTCGAGAAAATGCTCTAATTAGTTCCTGTAGATCAGAGCACTTCTCAGCTGAAATAAGCCATGTGTCTTCCCAGAGCTAATGTCACTGCACTTAAAAGTGGGGCTTTCTGGGGGAAAGAAATTGCAGAATGTTTTAATGGACAAACCAAAATAATTTTGTTATACAAAACAAACAAACTGCAGTAGACCGAGGAGAGGAAGTTCAGGGTTTGTATCTGAAAATCTCAAAATCAAATATGCTTGTATTTATGTATTTATGTTATGTATTTATAGCTCATATTTAGTTTGCTGTGATCTGTGCTCTTTGGCTGTTTTCAGACTGGGTTTCTCAAGCTGTTTGCAAAAATTTTCCTTTTGTTTATTTAATCCTCAGTTTCTTTGTTGCTGGTTTCAAACATCACTCCCTCTCACTGGATTTGAATTAAGTGAAATGACCCACTCTTTCTTTCATTAGTAGTTTCCTGCAAATCTTGACATGTTTGCAAAGGATCCATGAATTTATTGTGCAAGCAACTGCGAGCAAACACAATTTTTCTGTGTGAGCACAGTGAAATTTCACCAGGAGCAAGCCGCAGATGTCTTTTCCTGAGACAGCTTGCCATTTGTTACAGGAAACAGTTTGAAGCTTCTGAAATTCTTTTCTTTCAGGAGCAGCTGCCTCAGTCCCCTGTGCATGGCGTGGTGAAGTAAGGCAGGTGTGTGTGCATTGCTGTCATCCCCTGCACATCCTCATCTCCTGTGCCCTCACTTTAACTTACCTACCCATGCCCTCTTTAGACAGAAGGGAAGCAGAACAGTGGCTTTTTCCTGCCCAGCTATTCTTGGCATACATTTACCACCTTCCTTCAGGGCTGTTTCCCCTCCCTCTTACCATAAGAATGAGTTGTCAGTCAAACAAGGATCATCTAGGCCAATACATTGGCACTTGGCAAAAAGCATTACCTGGGAAGGAGTCATGACTCTCTTCTCTAAACTCTTGCTGGGAAATACTTTTTCTGATATTTGGTTGGATGTGTTGCTGTTTCTGTTTAGTCTGATTGAGAGTGGCTTATAAAGTTTGAGCATAGCAATCTTTCTTCATCCACACAAGTGGACACTCTGGATTTGAACAAATATCTGAATTACTAAATTCTCCTTTCTTGTGAAACTTGACACAGTTTGAACTGTTTAAAACCTAAACAGTTTAGCTCACATAGAGTTAAATCTGGAAAATCAAATGAGTATCCCTAAAGTCCTTCATTTTTACTGGATGTTTATAACTACAAGACAAAATTTCCTAACTAAATGGGAATGAAGGATATCAGCTACAGCTTAAGAATTTATACTGATAGCACATCACTGTATTTTTTTATCCAGCCTTACAGAGAGCATTCAGTTCACTTAATAGAGAATAGAGCCAGATGCACTGTGTTCTGTTGGAGTTATGAGTGTTAAAATGTTACCCATCCTTAAGAAGAAAACTAGTGAATGTTTTTGCATGTTCACCAGTTTGCTGCAGTCTTGTATTACTTGTGAAACATATGTGATGGCATTTCTGGGACAATCCTGAATTCAAAAAACTTGGCATTTCCTTCTTCTTGAAGAGGCACATCCACTGCTGACAGTACCAATGATGCATAAACCAGCAATGATAAATTAGACATTACATTTCCCAGTCTAACTCTGAATGATTGTTTTGAGAGACACCTCAATTTCTTCAGCTGTTCCTATAGCATCTCTGTATTTGTGTCTACAGTCTGTGTGTGTGTAGCTCCAAATCAAAGCTGATGAAGGTAGGAGGAATATAGAAAGATGGAAGAGTAATGTTTACAGGAAAAGAGCTGAGAAAAGGAGATTTTCACTTATCTGGACAGGTGGATTGCTGTGGATGGCAATATTTGATGGAAGACCCATGCAAATGTCAGGCAGGAAAGCAATACATTCTGACAGCTATCAGAGATCTAACAGAAAGATGCCTCTGAAAGGTAAAGTGAAGATCTACAGCAGCAAACACCTTCAGTGCCTTCTGCAGAGTGGAGATGTGGCAGGTAAGACAGAGTAGAAATTGGATGCTTTGGTACAACATTTCTAAAATCTTTCTGGAAGTGGAAAGCAGGGAGGGGAATTGTTAAGCAGACTTTTTGCAGATCTGCCACCCAGATATTTGAGCCAGACAGAAAAAAAGAAAAAAAAAAGAAAAAAAAAGATACAATTTCTAGTGAATTTATTGCTTTTCTATATTACTCAAAGCTTGAATAAGCAAGTTGTCAACTGTAGCTCACAGGGACAGTGAAGAAAAATGGAAGACAAGGCTATGACAGGTTGGGGTGTTGGGACTGAATACAGAAAGGAAGAACATCTGTGAGCTGAATTTGAACAGATTCCAGGCAGCTGAGATGCAAACATGTCACCTCCCAGTCTCTCTGCACAAAGGAACTTACATGGTCAAAAATCATCTGGTCACACAGAAAAGAGAATACTGCAGAATGGTTTGAAGAGGTTCAGTGTTGTGACCTTTCTACTTGAGAAGAGTGAGAGATATAGTCACTCAAATACCCACTGTTCCTACTGCAGTCATTCTTTTATGAAAAATAAATCAAGATTCGTGCTTATCATTCTGGATAACAGTTTATATTCTAGTTGGAAGGCATCTGTAAATTAATCATGCTCCCAAGACCTTATCTCCATGTTTAGCCACTTCTCCTAGGTAAGAGATGATATAAAGCAGTCCCTGCAGCTTGCAGAGGAGCAGGGCCTGCTTTCCCAAGTGTAGGAAGAGGGCAGTGTTTCTTTCAGTTCTAAGCTTGCCTTTTCAAGAAGAAAGGGGCAGTATGAGTGAAATATCTAAGATGCTAATTTGGAGGAGGTTTTTTATCCCAAGTAGGGATGCTTCAAATGGGATAAGCAAGAAATTCTCAGTCTTGCCCACACAGGGAAATATCAGAATCACAGATTTAAGGGAGGAAGCATGTATCTATCTTAGGTGTGTTTCCTGGCACTTAATTTTTATATCTACATAAATTTCTGGTTGCTTTGTGGATAACTGTTTGCATCCATCCATCTGACTAACCTTTGCAAAACTCTTACCTACAGGTGCAGCCAGGAGGATAATTATTTAGAGCAGCATTTTGCATCAATTCTTTTCAGCTTAGCATGAATGGGTTTTGTGTAGATACTAAGATATAGGTTATACCCTGCTACTGGATGATATCAGATTTAAGTTACTCAGGGATATAGCCTCAAAGCCTGTGAGAATTTGAAAAACTGATTGTAAGTATAGTGTTGCCTTCCATCTCAGTTTCCACCACTAGACATTCATATTTGGTAATATGAATCTCAAAACCTGAATATTTCTTTTTTTCCCATTTACTCTGGAAGCTCTTCTCTTTTGAAATCCCATGTTAAGCAGAGGTTGCTGGCTGGTTTTTTTGTTAGGTGAGCTAGTATGTTATTTATATCACTTTATCCTGCTCCCCTGTCCATCTAAATCATCCCTGACTTAAATATCACACATAAATAGTGTATTTTTATAGCATGAAATAGGAATGATTGCTATCTGGCCAAGTGGAACTGAAATAAAACCCCACAGTTTGTGCTAATAGCTTCAGAGTGTGTCCTGAGGGCTGGTAAGCCACTGCCGTTCTATTGATTTCAAGATATTGCATACAAGTTCTTAAAATGTGTTATTAAATAGGATTTGCTCCTGTTATTTGCAATGAGTAGCATGTGAAACACCCCCCAAAATGCCATGGTAGAAGGACAGCTGAGGAGGCAGGTGAGTGCCACTCGAGTCACTGCACTACTGACGATGCCACCTTCCTCCAGCAGAGCTGGCTTTGTTTGAAGTGCAGCCACAGCAGCTCACAGGTGAACCTCTCAATTTTATTGCATGCCAAGTTCATCCTCCTTTGACTCTTTATTGAGAATTTTAATCCTGCAATTTAATGGAAATGAATTTCAGCCACTGGCTTTTGCATCACTTTCTAATAGCTGTAAATTCGCCCGGGTTCTTTGGAAAGTGCCCAAGAAGCATGAACTACAACAAACCTTTGGAAAATATTGTTATATATTCCAGATGCTCTTAGGAGCATTTCCAACAGCCTTCAGTGATAAAGGCTGGAAGCTTTCCAAAGCTGGTAAATGCATCTAATTCCCTTCAGGTCCAATAGCTACGACAACCTCCCTTGGAGCCTTCAGCCAGGAGCACACTGTACTTTTTTTGGGTAGCTCAGACCTTCCTTTAGCAGATGATCAGAATGTAATCATGTTAGCAGTGAATTTTACATTAAAGCAATCCCAAAAATACTACCAATCACTTTAAGTTTATGAACCACATCTCTCAGAAATGAACCTGAGTAACAGGAATTGTGTGAGAGTCAGATAATCCTTTCAGCTGCAGAGAACTGTTCTAGCAATTGTTTTAGGATGTTATTGTGGGATAAAGCACTGCTTTAGCTGTCCAACAGTTATAAATGGGGCTTTTTCTTACACAGCACTTCTTTTTCTGTAAATCACCTGATCAACTGTGTATTTTAATCTGATGCTGTAATGGTCTACCTCTGTTCTTCCCTTACTTCTTTTCAGCCCAGAGGCATTTTATGTCATTTACTTGCATTCCCTATTACTCTCCTATTATACATTTCCAATTATGATGATCTCTGCTGTTTTGAATGGTACTTCATCTTAAAGATACTGCAATTATTTTAGCCACATGAATTTCAGCCTTGATGTGGTGCAGGGCAGGATTACTATTTTGTCTAATAGCAGCCTTTCTATGTTAAATCTTTTCCTTTGACCTGTGCCACAGAGGATTCAAACCTAATAGCTGGAGAATGTTTGGAAGTGAGCCCATGACTGGCTATATCCAAGCTGTAAGAGCTCACCAAGTCCACCTGCCCAGTCAAGGCATGGCTGGGGACAGTAATATCAACTCTGACAGCTAAATCCAATTGGAATATCTGTAGGGAAAACCAAGAGCAAATATCTGCTCAGCTTCAGAGCTCAGCTAAGCTGTAGATGCCAATCTTGAGTCTTTTTTCACTGGATGGGACAACATAGGCAGACACAGGTTTGTGTATGGACAAGTCCAAAACAGTCAGGAAAGGCTTCAACAGTCATCTGAGGGATTAATTTTGGATTGCAAGTGCACTGAGACCTTCCAGCTCTTTATCTGATCCTGAATGACATGTTTTCCTTCTCTTTGCAGGGATAACAGAACATTTTATGAAAGATTCCTAATCTCATTCATTTTCTAAGTCAGTGCATTAGGTGAAAAAGTCTCAGGTCATGTAACAGACCAAACAGAAAACAAATGAGTCTAATTGCCATCCCATTAGAGTTATCCCCATCATGGTGACATCTACCATCCATGTGATAGGTGACAAGCTGGGGCAGTGGCCTCTTGGTAAAACAGAACCCATCCTGCTGTGTGGGGCACAGTCCCATGGTTTACACTGATGGTTTAGGAACCTGAGCATCCATGCATACAAACATCCAAATCTGTAATCCACAAGGGACCTTTTCTAAATCCTGGGTTGAGATCAGTTTTCTTTTAAAGGATTTTATCTCTGTGGTTCTACGTGAGATTGTGGAGAGGTTTTTTTACTCCAGATCCTGTTCTGGCAGAAATTTCAGGACAATAAGATGACCTGGCTCTAGTCTCATACAGATGCATTTTTAATCTCCCCTTTGTAGGAGAACTCTAAAAGTCACTAAATGTTAGAAAACCAATGATGAAGACAAATCTTTCAGCAAAACTTTTAAGAGTTTTTTTTTACTTTCACCTTCTTCCAATAACTCATTGGTGCGTGGATTATTAGACTTCAGAGCTGTGTTCTCTGCTTGTGATTTAGGTTTTAAATATGGATAGGCTTCAAAATGGAGTGTTAGACTGCACTAACAATGTTTTTCATCACACAAACTCTAAATTTTGTGTGTAAAACTATATTTTGTTGCAATTTTTCTTCAGTGTTTGTGGTGACTGTAATGTCACCATCTGTTCAAGAAGAAATAGCTCAGATGTGTCAGAGACATTAAAACCATGTAATGTTCCAAAATTTCACGTTATGATAAATCTATTTGTTTTCATTTAATATATGTCTATACTAGTTATTGTTTTAGTCAGAATGCCCAACTATAGCAGTTATGAGAGACTCGAGACTGATTGGACACTTGAGGTAAAAATCTTCCAGGGAATTTGAAAGTAGACTTTCTTCTGACTTCAGTTTGCAATGTTTCTGAAATTAGCTCTAAAAATTACCTGCTCAATTTGGGCCTCTTTAATAAAACCCTTCCATTCAGAACACACATTGCCTTAGCTGATCATGTTGTGTTCAGCCTAGATCTGCATTTCAGCTGTAGCAGTCATCAGCCTTGATGCTTTAGTGAGAAGGATGCTTTTATTTTATCCTTGTCTGAGACAGTCTGCCAAAGACAGGATTATACCAGGTGTAATATTTGCCAGTAATCACCTCACTAGAGGCTGTCATAGGCTGTCATTCTCCTTCAAGAAACAGTTGAATTTAAAGTTTAAATTTGATTTACCACAATGGCCAAGCACTGGATAAAGATTTTACTAAACTAGCTAGGTAATAAGTCTGCTTAATCTCACTGTAACATAAATCAGTCATCAAGTTTGTAGATGCAGTAATTTTCTTTTGGGCAACCAAGCCAGTTACTGGGAGTGCTATTTGAGTAGGAATGGATGTACCTTGATATATTGAAATAGTTCCTCAGTTGTGTCTACAGCAGTTTCAGCAGCTACTCAGTGTAAGGAACCTGACACATGCTTCAGGACCAGACATTATTTGAAGAAACAGTTATGTTTTAGAACAATTTGTCTCACTTTGAAGAAGAATCAGTGCAAGAGAAATATTCATTCTTTCTACCTGGGCAAGAGGGTTGGCACATCCCTGGTAACAGGCAGCAGGTGGGATTCAAACAGCTTGTACAGTTTGGAGGTCAGGAGTTCTCCTGAGATACTGCATCGTGGAAGATTTTGTCAGTTCAGCAATTCCTTTATTAAAACAAATAAACAAAGGAAAAAAACATAATAACAATACTAATAAAGTGCAAATCTGTGCTAGTTTTTGTACGTAAAGTTCAAGCTGAAATCTAAAGCATGCTTCAGCAGTTTACATTAAATGCAATATTTCAAACTCAGATACTTTAGTATTGCTACAAAATGAAAGTAGGAGATAATAATCTTCAAAATCCCTAAGGCTGCTTTTTATTTTTTTATTTTTTTGAGCAATTTCAACCAGGGCCTTAATCAGTACAAGAAAATGGGTAAAAAAGGCTTTAGGCATGTGTAAAACAACCCAAAAATCATAGTGACAAATCTCATGCAATGGACAGGATCGGATGATACATGCAGCCCTGTCAAAATCCTTTTTTACACTGACTTAAAAGAGTCTCTGGGCATGTGAACTCAAGCATGTGAAGAAGCGAGAAAACATTTCTAGAGGAGTTTAGTTTGTTCATGACCTGTTGAGTTTGTTCTCTTAGCTCACTTTAGCATAAGATACTCACAGCTGTCTCAGGTACAAAGTAACAGGTGCTAAAAAAACATGGAGTAATTATAGAGAAGGCAAGATCAGAGGTCAGATCCCTGCCTTTTAAAATAGCTTTGTCTCCTGTCATGCTGTCAGTCAACTCTTGAGTGGTGGTTGGCACCTAAAACCAGAAGGACTGCAGAAAAAGCATAATGGTGTAAACCAATTGCTCCCTAATGCAGAAAGGGGGAAAATAGTGTTTGACCCCTCCGAGCTGACTGGCGTATGTCTGGAAGTGTGAGATTTAATTAAACAGATGGTAGCATACATTACTGCTTTAGAAATGTGATTAATCATTATAAATGTTCTAGGTCCTTTAAAAGAATGACTAGAGCATCTGGCTATGCACACTGAAACAGTGAACACCCACCTGACAGGAATCCATCTCCATAAGGTAGATGATACTTGTGTTTATGTCAATTATTTGGAATCTTTATGCTTCAGTTGAATGAACGAGTTCTGGCACATTCTCTTAAATGAGGCAGATTCATTCTGATGTTAGACTCTATTTAGATTCTACCTACTGGTGAATTTTAGCATCAACAAAAAAACATGAAGTAAAAAAATCCAACCTTAACCCAGCAGTTTTCAAAGATTCTGGAGCTGAAATTTGATACAGAATTTCAGACTCATTTCAAAACAGCTCTCATGTTACAACACGTGATCCAGCTTTATCAGAAGTCAGTGATCAGAATTGCTGCCTGGCTGAAGTTCTCTGATGTTCATATATGTGATCCTATCACTCCTAACCACAGTCCAGGTATCTTAAGAGTTATTCCACATGCAGGTTCTTGGCAAGTGCATGTCACCTTGTGTGTTTCTCTGAGGAGGCATCATGAACACAGGGAGAGCTTGGCTGGTGCTGGTCAGCTCCTTCTGGGTGCCTTTGGTAACAAGCCTGGTGATTTATTTGCTTCAAATAGATAATATATTTTTTAGTCTTCTATATTTATCCACGTTCTGTCATTTAGTTCCATCTGCTGTACATGAGAAAATGGAGTCTTTATTTTAGAATCCAAACTGCTGTCAGCTTGAGGCTTTCAGAGACTGGCAGTGCTTAGAGCTGGACAGGACCCTTGTTTTCAGTCTGTTCTCTGTTTTCAGTCTAGAATCATGCATTCTACAATTCTATTCTATGAATCTTTGTCTCTTAATTAGTTTTTGTTCTCCAGTTGCATATTGCTGGCTGATATTCAAAGTATACATCAATCATGCAGGAGGTGTTTGGTGCCTTGCAGGGTACGGAGGTGCCCATGCAGCTCTCTGGGATTCCTCTTCTTGGGAGTATTTTAATAATGCTCAGAGAAATCAGAGATGAGACAAGCCTGAGACTAAATTACAGCCATCAGGTCAGAGTCAGTGTTCTAAAACAAGTAGTGTAGGCTTAGTTGCCAACCTATATTGGTTTTCATTTGTTAAAAATCCCAGTAAGAGCCAAGAAGCCAGTTTGCTGTTCTTCTTGCTCAGCAGATCCATGGATTAATACTCTCTATAATTTTCATACGACTCTGAAAGGCTTATAGAAATAAACTTGCTGTAGAGGATCACCTTCCAGTTTCTGTGCATTTATAAATGCCATCTGTTCATAGCTGAGAGCTGGGTGTTATGGTAACCTGAGTGCTCAGACTTGAGCTAATTGCAGAGTACATGCCCATGCTCAGGGAGCACAGATGCATGTGGGTGCATAATGCTGGCACGAGGATGGCACAGGGAAAATCCAGAATATGGGAAGCCTTTGGGTGGATCTCTCTTGCAACAGTGGAGTGGTTGGAAGCAAGGAGGTCGTCTCTTCCACAGCCCCAGGAAGCAAAGAGGGTTACTTATAGTAGTATCACATGCCCAGAGGCCAGGTGACAAATGATCTGCTTTCTTTCACAGTGTGGATTGAACTTTGAGGGAAAGATAAGGGCAGGGTGAAGCCTCAGTGCTGAAATTTTATTTTTCAAATAAACTTTGAGATGCCTCGTGTGTGATTCAAAGTGAAAGTACCACAAGTTCATTCCATCTGTACAAAGAAAAGCTCATGATCACTGTGGCTATGAAATGAATTTGAATCATCCTGCACACAACTCTGTGTGCCTTTACTGAATTTCTAAGATTATTCTTCACAGAAAGTAATTTGGCATAGGTACCCAGCATTTTTCCAAATGCCTTGTGCTTTTAAATGTGTCTTTCTGCGTATGGCCATGTAGATCTAATAAAATTTAATAAAACAATTTCCAAAAGCTGGGCAAGTACACAGCCTCATTCCTTGTAGTTGACTCTTGTATTAACCAGTGTCCTGCTCTTGTTTTCCTGCTTTGTGCATCCATTAATTATGGATCAATTATTCAATTCTTTAGGAACTCAGGTGAGCCCTGGGCTACTGAGTTGTGAAATTAAAGCAATGCCACAATGAACAGGAAAGAACATATATTTGCTTCAGAGCCATCCTCCTTCTGTACTGATATTCCTGGGACAAAAGTGGTTTTCTTCAGTCAATAATTAAGGCAATTGCTGTGGTCACCCTTTTCCCCACACTGCTTCCAACTCTTCCAGCATATTATTTATCAAGATCTGCTTTCTGAGTGATAATCTTTCCCCGTTTTTTAATGGCACAATCAGAATCTGAAAGCCAAATACCTGTTATCACTGTAGGCACAATTCACTCTGCTCTGAATATTTCCTAAATGAAGCACAGCACAATTACCAAACTAACAACTGCTTTACAAAGTGGATCTTGTACTTCAGAAAAATGCAGTCACCAAGGATCAGCTCAACAAATAGAGCATTAATTTTCTATTTGACATGCTGGAAAAGGTGTCAATCCAAACTGAGAGCAGTAGTTTCTCAGCTTCTGGGAGCAGGAGGAGCAGCACTCTCCATCACATTGCTCATTTTGCAGTCACCCTCTTTCTTATGATTGCCCTTTGATTCCTCCAATATGTACCCGGTTAAAAACCCAGTTTCTCTTTACCTTTCAGGAGTGAAATTTCTGGTGACAAATCTTTTGCTAGTAAAAATTGTTTGCTTTTGAAAAAAGCTCTCCAGTGTAAGAATTTGAGTAAATTGGGAACAAAATATTTACACAAAATCGAACTATGCTAACAAATGAAGATAATGGCCTGTTTTTCATTGCCTTACCCTTTGTTTAGTCATCTACATCAATCAAGTTAATCAATTAAGCAAATTACAGGAAAGATCTAGCATTTTATAGCTTTTTTGCATGGAGAAGAAAGGGAAATTAAGCTGATATTGTTTTCAAATATCTGTTCTTCTGCTAAAGTGCCAGGTCTTTATAGAGTGCTGTATTCAATGCACAGTCTCCCTGGTAATAACTGCTGTATTGTAATTTATCTTTAACAATGCAGCAGGAAGTCAGCTCTCTGTACATAGTGAGGAAAGTCTGTGCTGCTGAGAACCAACCTGCTGCTGTCAGAATTGTTTAAAACCTCAGGACAAGGGCTGCAAACCAGTCTGGGCAAAGATTTCCTTCAGTTCTTTTACAAAATGATTCTTCTGTGCTGTGTGACAAAGGGTTGATCACACAACTGACCTGAGGCTGCCTTGGGTATCTGAGAAAAACACTGCTGAGAACAATCATTTTTGGGACCCCAGCCTTCCTCTCTTATTAGTGAAAAAATATTTAGGGCTTCTAGTTAATTTGTGAAACCAAAGCTGGATATGGGATGATGCATAGTTGAAAAAAAACCCTTTACTCTCTAATCTTCCAGATGGACACATTTTGTTGTTTGGTTTCTCCAGAGAGGTCATCATGACCTCCTGTGGTGTGAAAGATTGTCTTCTGTCATATGGTCTGTGAAGGTGGGAAATATATAAACCAAAAGCTTAAAGTGTTTATTTTGTTGGTTTTTTTTTTTAGGTTGTAGCATTAAAATTGGGAAGAAAACTTACTTCAGGGTAGTCACATAGCAGTGTTTTTTGGATGCAAGTAGCCTACAACAATGAGCTGTCTAGGCTGGGCTTGTTCACATGATACTTCCAGAAGTTCTCCCTGAGCAGGATGCAGTAGTGTATCCAGGAATTCAGAGAAACTTTTTGGTTTTGTGATTGACACTGAGTTAAAATATAGAGAATTTTTTTCTAAATTAAAATCCTTAACCTTTGAAAAAGCTGTGTTGAAAGTTAGTTTGTCAATTTAGAAATGAAAGGGTAAAGCTTCCCGTAGTCTATTTTGAAAGCTCCAGCCTACACATATTTGCAAGTTTGTCCCAGAAAATACTGCTCAGGTGTAATAGCTGCCAGAGGATGGTGAGACAGTTCACTGCTCTGGTGTTAGTCATTCATTGACAAACTGCCTGCTTTTGCCACTAGATTTATACAGCCATTTAAAGAGAGAAAAATCAGGAGCTGCAGACTAAACTAGAGCAGCATAATGTGTTATTTCTCCATCTAATGGAAATGTCGGCTTCCGTGGTCACTCTTCTGTCTGCCCATGAAATTCTGTGCCTTGAAAGCAGGCCTATGTTTTATATAGGACAAATCTAATTAAAAGGGCTCTCTTTTTCTCCTTCTAAGGGAACATTTTTTGAGTTCCTTTATTATCTGTCTATACAAGGTTCGACCCCACTCTCAAGGCCAGACTTGTCCATCCTCATTGACGGTCACACTGTCCATGTGTGAGGCTCCCTAGAGAGGGCTCTCAGCTTTATTCATTCTCATGGTCTATCTGAAAGGAAAACCAGTCAACTCAAGCCCAGCCTCCTTCAGGTTTCAAACCCATTTCTTCCTGAGATGAACAAAGACATCTTCAACTTACCTGTGCCAGAATAATAAGAATCCTATGGATGGGTTTGCCCAAATCCATTCCCAAACCAGAACTCACCTTGCAGCACAGACACATCAGGATCACTTACAGAAGTTGGTTTGTGCAGGAACCAGGAGCTGCAAGCTTAGAAGAGGTGCATCTCTGGACCTCAGTTCTGCAGTCTTTTAATGGGGCCAGTCATATCAGCTTCAAAAAGCACCTTGAGCAATTTAGATAAGCCACTTAGCAGGCAGTGCTCTTAATAGACTTTGACAGCCAAATGGGGATAACACTTCTCACTGCTATAAATTAGAGTTTTTCCTTTTCTCATGAGGTGTTGGAATAGTGTTAGCAAACACATTTCCTGATTGCTTTTTCCTTTCTGTCTAACTTCAGAACACATCACTTTGGGGACTGTAGCACTTCCTCAATTGCTCCTGTTTGCCTCCCCCTGCTGCTGCCTGCTCTGTCAGCAGTCTGGGATGCAGCCCGTGACATTTTTCACTCCTTGTCTCAGAGGCACATGGTGCTGAGTCCTGCCCAGATGCTCCTGCAGGCCTTTCTGTGAAGTCTAAGGATAGAGTTGTTCAACTGAGTGATACTCGTAGCAAGAGGCAGTCTTGAGAAAGAAAATCAGACTAAAAGCAGCCTTGCCTCAGATGTTGCAAACAGTTGAAGAAGAACTTGATTTCAATTTAAAGGGCACTTCTTTGCCAGTTCTGAAGTGCAGTGTGTAATAAGAGATGATTATGCCACACAATAGCCTGAATATAGTCACTGAAGCATGGTGAAATTAAAACAGATTTCTTCATATAAGGCATGATATAATGATTTCTGTTATGCTTACAGCCACCAATGAAATTAGCAACTCATTGCATACCCAAACTAAGCAAATATTTAAGGCTGCAGGTAGTACATAAGTAAGAAAACCAAAGCCAGACTAAGGACCCAAAGGCTGAGTGCATTTCCTACTTTATTTATTAGACCAGAATAGAAGAAGCTAGAAATAACCATCCACCTGCTCTGAGCATCCTGCCAATTATTTCAAACTACAAACCAAAATGCAATATGAACAGCTCTCTGCTTCTAGCAAAGCACAATACCCACTCAGATATTCCTACCCCTCCTTTCCAACCAGCACTTTAATTCATTTCTCTTTCTCCCAGTGCCAGGTCAAGTAGATGAATATTGCAAGCACTGCTGATAGATGCAATAGCAAAGCATTCTTTTCCTCATTTTTCAATGAAAAGTAGGGAATGTTGCTGAAAGTGCAATGAAAACATGTTACATTGTCTGTTTTTAGAAGCAGGCTTGTAAATTACTGGCCTTTTGTTCCTTGCTTTGAGTTTTCTTGAGAGACTTCTTTTTCTCTTCTTTTCTGTGCTTAGCTACTCTGTAATATTTTGACCTAAGAACTTCTTCTCTGCTCTATTCTACCTTTTAACTCTCTACAGCTTGAGAGGATGAGTACCAATATTGCTTTTAGCAGGAGAAAAGTCTCTGAAAAGCTGCTGCTGTTCTTGCTGTTTAACCACCACATCTTTCCCTCTAATCTCACTAGAGGTTAAGTTTAACAGTATGTGATGTATTATTCTGAAAAAAATAACTTCTTAACAGTTAACATGCTTAATAATTATATAAACCAAGAAAACTGTTTTTCCCAGGCCCATAAGAGCAGTTCTGTGTTATGACAATAGCTGTGAAACCATAGATGAAGACCTGTCACCCTGGAAATCTCTGGCAGAACTTCTTAGAGTGCCAGTACCTATAATTTCAAACAAAACAAATGGCTGAATCCCTTTGAAAAGATCAAATCAGTCACAGGCAATGTCATTGCAGCATATAGATGGTTTGGGTGGGTCTGTGAATCTGTTTACAGATGTGACCCCGTGGCAGTGAGAGCAGAGTTTAGCAGAGGAGTCTGAAAGAATTTAAAATATTCAAATGCCCATATCCATGATTTCTCCTTCCACTCCCTCTACAAATACTTCCCATTCATGCCTGATCTGACTGCCCACAACTGGATGTGAGGCTGCAGACACACATTCTCTTCTGGAGCATCTTAAAGAGGTTCTGCCCACAGCCCATTCCCATCTGTCTCCTCTCCCTCTTACTCTATCTCTAGTTTCTAAAGTCACCTGATTCCCTCCAAGCCTTCCAGATGTCTATCCAAATCTCTGAAGGCTGGGCCACAAAGTAGGAAATTTGGAATTTTTTCACTGAAAGGGAAAAACATTATTTTCCCTTTTCTAATAAAGGAAAATAAATGGAAAGGATGAGATTTTTTTTTCAGCCTGAAGTCCAGGAGAAAATGTGGATTTCTCATTGTCTTCACTTTGTTGTTTCCTTCATTTTTTATACAGCAGAAAAGCCAGCATGGTGAATGTCCACTGTTTTTCAGATCTGCTCTGAGTTGTGCTGCAGGGGAACCACCCCTTCTCTAGGGGTGCACACAGTCCCCAGCCAGGTGAGGCTCCCTCTCCCCTACTCCAGTCTGCACCCCTCAGGTTTTGGTACAATATATGGCATGTAAGCTCTGAGCTGCAACTCAATGTACACATTTTTTGCTGTTTCATTTCAGGAGACATGCTCACTTGGTACATAAATAGATGTGAAGGTGACTGCACCAGATGAAACATTAATAGCAACTCCTCTTTTCCATTTCTGCCATACCTTTGGTGGTTCTTTGCATCCATGCAAACCAGGTAAGTGACTTTCAGAGCTGCAGAAGATGCTGCCTCTTCTTTCTGGTCCCTCACGTGTCCCTGCTGCAGCTCTGCACCCCTGGCTGGCTGCTCCAATAATTTTGGTCTCTTTGTGTGCTTCAGGCTCCCTGCTGTGCACAGCAGCCTCCTGCTCACCACGTGATGGATTCCCTGAAAACTCTCTCTGATCAGCTTTAGTTGCTCAGTTGATCAGGAACAACGTTCCTGATCCCAAAATGGACATTTGGCAAAGGTAATGCCCTTTCAAAGGATCTTGCAGCAGAGACTGAGAATAAATATATGCTCTCACTCACAGGGAAACTGAAAGCCTTTGCTTAATCAAAAGATGTTGTATGGCCTATTTAATATTAATAAAATAGTCTTTTAAGCATAATTCAGAGAAAGCTTTGATACACAACTTGCTTTCTGTGTTTTATAAAAAGGCTGAAAAGTGCTTCAGCATGTCTAGATTGTTCTTTTCCATTGTTTGAGTTGCAGCAAACATTGGTGTGCTACTCATGAGTGCCTTTGTTGGGATGTAAAAGCTTATCTGAAGTGGCATCAAGACTTCCTTTAAATGCCCTGGCCCACAAAAAGGGAAAAAAAACAATTTATGGATGTGGCTTCTAAAATTCCATACTTAGTGCCCTTTTATATTGCAATCCCATGTTCTTGAGATTCCTTCCAGATATATTGTCAGATTTAGAAGTGAATAAAGGTGAACTTTATTGAATGGGTTCATTATAATGATATTTCATAGGTTTGGGCTTGGGATTAATGGATTGTAAATTTATACTTTAAGACTTGAAGAACATGATCATATAAATTGTCTTATTGAAGTTAACAGGGCTGTTCTTTGAAGAAAAATGCCACTCAGCAGAACACTTCAATGTATGCATAGCTCTAAGCATATGTTTAAGTTCAAGTGAAGTCAATCTTTTGGTTTTAAGAGAGCTTGACTGTGCCTAGGTTCCTTAAAACATTTATATTAATATATAGGGTGGCTGCTGCTGTAGCCTTGGGGTGTCATTAATGATTCAAAAACAATAGTCCTTCTGAGCACTCATGAACATTAGGTAAGAGAACTACTATTAGCTGGCCACAAGGTTAAAGTCTTAAAAACTCTGTCATCTGATATGTTTATTAAACTTTCATATGCATTTTGCAGATGCAAAGAAGAGCATTTAACTGCACACCAGTTGCTGAAGACTGGTACCTGCTGCCAAGTGTTTTAAATAAAAAGTTGCCAGAGTGCAGTTCAAGAATGGTAGTAAGGAAAGGATTTGCTATTGCTAGTATGTCTGCCTACATATTCAGAAAAAAATATTGTGGATTTGCTTTGAAAATCAGTTTCCTTGTGTTAATTTGGAATATCCTTTCCCTCACAGACTAATAGTACTTTGTGGAAGGATGGGAAGGAACTCTCTGTGGTCATACTTCTCTGTAGTGACACAGCACAGTGTGATGAAGGAGCATTGCTGACACAGCAGCCACTTCAATGCATCTCCCTTACAGCAAAAACTGCTCTGTGTAAGGGTAGTTTGAAGGCAGAAGTTCATTTATTATATTTCTGTAACAAAGACACCTGATGTCTTAATTAAGAAACCAATACAAAACGAACAGGAACATTCTACATTATTAAACAAGGGTGTCCAGGTTGAATGTATTTTTTGCTCTAAACACGTAGGACACTGCATATACAAAGGAAACTTTTAAAGTAAGCCTTCCAAATCTGAATCTCAAGGTCCTTATCAGAGGTAATCTATCAAGAAACACAAAGCAAACAGCATGGTTAATCCCCTGCTTCTGAAGTGTATCTGCAGGTTACTTGGCAGCACAAAGCAATCACATGCTCCACACAGCATCCTTTCCCTCACTGAGAGAAAATCAGCCCATGATTTTTTTTCTCCCCTTTAAATTCCAAGTTAATTTTTACAGGAGCCTCCAGGTCTCTCCATACTCACAGCCACCCCTCTCTCCAAAACTGAAGGAGAGCACTTCTATATTGGTGTCTGGTGTTCACACCTTAAATCAGCCCCAAACCTACTGATTTCCTTTGGCCAGGAGTTCCATTCACATCAGAGAGGTGAATAACAGTTTATAGCAAAGGTTACAGTCCCTTTGGCCTTTTTTCTAAAGTAACAATAATGAAGGACAGAACAGCAGATGATGATTGATCAAGTCTAACCCCTTTATGTGTGAGCAAACCTCCTGATCATCATTTTACATGACTGAGATCAGTCATGGTTTTGCAAATGACCCATTAAACCATGGAGAGGGAGGGCCTGTGAGCAGATAACCCCAGAGCCCTTAGTGGCCATTCCTCACCTGTAGCATGAACTCTGCTCTATAACACTTGGTTGCTGTTTTGGAAAACACCATTCTCATTTGCACAAATGGGTTGATGATATGACATCTTTTAAAGTTCTCTTCCACATAAATGCACAGCAGTAGTGGGTTCATATCACCAAGTTTTCTGCTGGACACTAAGTGGTGCAATTCAGAAGAAATTCAATACTGCCTCTTTTTTAAAGCCAGGCACAGGTGCATTTTCATGCATTGGAAATAACAAAAGTCCTTATCTGGCTGTGGGTACTGAGAACTAGTACAATGGGTAAATGTTGATTAAATTACAGATACACTGCACTGGGCAGTGCTTTAATATTTTTTTTCATATATTCCCCAAAGAGATGCATATTTTAATTTAAAAGCTCTGGAGAAATAAAAAAGAAGACAGTAGTGACATCACCAATAGGATGTAGAGAAATATCAGAGGCCTCATTCAAACATTTTCAGGCTTTTGTACAGCAAAGCTATGAAGGGCTCAGAAATGTACAATATCAGAAATGTAAGTTTTTTACATTGCTGTTCTGCTCCTGTGAATGGCCATAAATATGGCATTTACAAAGTTTTGTGTTTGTCACTCAAGGACCCAGTAGAAAACCTTTTAAGTTCATGATTAGAAATATGTTCTCTTCCTTTTCCAAATTCCAGCCTGTACTCTGGAAGTCAAAAGGCATATTTTCTATCAGAGGCATTGACAATAAAGATGAAGATTCAATGCCAAATTAGAGCCTAATCAATGCCTCAATACCTTCAGATTTTAATGCACCTGCCCAAGACTAAAACTTATTTTACAGCTTTTAGGATGCTGATGCAAAGGAGGCAACTTACATTCCCCTGGTACCTCTGACTCAGCTTTCAGGAACTGAGAAGAATCAAAATAATTTCTATCATAATAGTAGGATAAGGTGAGTGTTGTCTGAAAAGGACATAGGGCACAGGAAAAGGTGCTGTTCTTACAGGTTCTTTTCCATCTGGAACCACAATTTGTGTTGTAATGAATTGTGTTCTCACACACAAAATTCTCACTGAGATTGTGTGAGGAAGCTGTGAGCAAGTTCCTCTGGATATTCATTGATTTCAGCTAGAAAAACAGAAGATAGCAGTAGTCTACCTGTAGCTGACCAGTGAACAGAACTGGCTAGAATTAATATTAAAATTCATTGTGCTATGCAAAAATAAGGCAAGTATCAAGCAATGTGGCATTTACATGCTTGCTGCTATCAAAGTTCAGAGCTGTTGTGATCTAAATAACTTTCCAACAGAAAGATATAGATTTTTTTTTTTGGAAGATCACCTTACCTAATACTTGGCACTTCTTAACAAATTATTTGAATAATATTTGGGAGTCAAACTTTTTCTTTTTTTTTTTTAATTAAAACTTATAGAAATAATATAAAGTCGGCTGTGAGTCATCTGATTATTCTTATAAATTTCTTTTGTTTTTAGTTCTTCCTTGAATTAAAAATAAAGTTCTGGGGAATGGAAATTTCTTCTGACAGTTGGTATTTAGAGCAGCATTTCTGTAGCTGCAGCTTAGCGTGGATGTTAAGAAATAACAGAAACTTTTTAAATTATAGAACTAATTATCTACACGCAGCTGATCAAACACTTTGCACTTCTAGCTGTGAGCACAGCTCACCACATCTGTTGGCCTCTCCCTGGGTAAGTCTGCACTGCAGTTGCTGCTGTGAATGTTATGGAGTGGAGACACACCAAAGGCAGCATTAAACTAACAAGCCTTGGATTTGTTACATGACAGCACAAAGCTTAGTGGTGGCTTTTTGCCTGGAGTCTTACCCAGCCACTTGCTGGGTGTTGGAGCCAGCAGAGGGTTTGGGGGTGCCACAGAGCTGGGCAGCTGCATCTGCTGCCAGCTGTAAAGGCTAATGCTGCTTGTCCTTCCCAACATCTTTCCTCTACTGTTTTTTGAGTGTTTTTTTTTTTAAAGTTACTTCAGAAAGCTCACTGGACCCACAGATTACACTTAATGTTCTTGGAGGACAAATGGATGACTGTCAATTGGCAAATTATCAAAAAGGGAAAGAGTCCAGGAAGACTTGAGGTAGTTTATGCCTCCATGAATAAGCTGAGTATCTTTGAGTTGTACAAAGGGAAAGAGGAAGTTAAAATAGGCACAGTGTTCTCTTGAGTACATTGCATTGTGACTGTTATTTAACATTGAAAAATCTCCTTGTCTCTCTTAGCTCATGAGGACTCCTGGAGCTGCAGGATAGAAGCACAATTAATGTACAACATGCTCATCTTCTCCTGTCACATGAACAGACTGTATCAAGAGTTGTCAGACTGCAAGAACAACCTTCCTGCAAACCCAGAGATTTCCACCTGCAGGGCTGGAAACACTGTCACCCACGAGCTTTGGCAAACCCTCCACCCCTGTCCTGTCTGCAGTCACTGCCTTGTGCCACATGTCCAGGTTTATGCATATCCATAATCATAGAAAGCCATATGATGTTTTGTTTTGTGTTTATGTATAACAATAGGGCTACAAAGATTTCTGATGTTCCATATTCTCTTTGCAAGCAGAGAAGAAGAAGCAGTTGCATCCCTTTTCTTCAGACTTCTGCCATTTTCCCCTTTCAGGATCAGCAATTGTCAGCCCGTTGTTTAAAAATCCCTTGTGCTGGTGCTGTTTGTGGTGCCTATAACTCTTGCTTTCTCTAACAAAAGGCTTTTTATTGTTACTTTTTCCTCCACTGAATGAGATAATAAGGGCAAGCGATTTTTGATTTAACCTCCTGCTGCTAAGTTTTCAAATTTTAAAGTGTTAACAAAAGGGAATGCATGTTTTCAGTGTTGAAAGCTCTGATTATACTATGGTAAAAATTTATAAAAATCAAAGGCAGGCAGACAATAGCAAGCTAGAGATATGTGACTCTCTTTAACTGCTGGCCTCCTGTAATAGAAATGGAACTTTGTCAAGAAAGCAAGCTGTAAAGAGAGACTGTTCTACCAAGTCTTAGACTGTATCCATTTTTGATAGATTTAGTTAACCTACAAGGGAACAACAGTATTGACATATATCACTTTGAAAAATGCCAGCTGAATGAGGTATTTTTGTTTCCTGGGTTACGTGCTGAAGCCATGTCATTTGTTCTGGTTTTTTTCAGTCCCTGCTAACACATTCTGTTCCTGTATTTTATGATTATATGTTCACTCTCTGAACTACCCCAAAGATATTGATTGCATTTTCTGGAGAGTGAACAGTATTTCAGTCTATATGAAACTCTCATTTTTGTTCCTATTTATGTAATCTTTTGGACTAGAAATACAATTAGATGAGTAAAATTATTATTCTAACAATCCTTTAAACCTGGTAAATTATTTTTGGTAGGGAAACTTCTGGTTCCCTAGTTTTCCTCAGCTGACATAACACATAAGAAAGATTTACTCCCAAAGGAGGAAACTAATGAAATTACTTAAATTTGGGTGTTGTCCCAGTGGGTTTTTCCTTATAATTAATCACTGCCTGGTCCTGTGCCTTTCAAGTCTCCATCCTGGAAGGATAATGAATATTAAGGAAAGTAACCTTTAGGTTTTTGAGTCTTCATTAAAACTAAGGATACAGCTGCCTGCTGAGGCACCTCAAGATGCAGACAAAGATCTGGGATTTTAAGATTCAGATCTTTTAAGATTCAGAGCATGACCAGAACACCAAACCAATATGGTCAACGTCACCACTGCTGTTACAGCTTGTTTGGGGAGAAGAGTTTGGGTCAGGCTTTTCAACAGCATTTGATATAAACAAAGCTTTTACAAGAGAATTGTTCTCTTTTCCTTTCATTCTATTGTCTTTATTTCCTGCATGTGTAGTGAGTGGACATCTGTGTGGGCAAACTGTTTCTGTGGTGTCCTGCTGACACCCCATCAAATCTGTGTGCTGGTGAGATTCCTGCTGGTGTGGCTCAAGACCCTGATTTGAGCTTGCTGCTCACCCTTCTTGGGAGAGCCATTCCTTGTTGTTTAGGAAGGGAGATGATATCAGCTCAGAGCAGCTCTGCTCCCAGGCCAGTGCCAGAAAACAGATGTGTGATGTGCCCTGTCCTTAGCAGATGGACATGCCATATTCCATTGACAGGGGTTATCCAGCTTTCTCTCACATTGAGGGTGAACAGCTCTTCTCTTTTGCATCAAAGCTTTAACAGGCAAAAAGAGTGAGCTCCTAGGGGAGGTAAGAACTCAAAGGAAGATTTCCCAGAGTGTCTCAGCACTGGATGATTGTGACCCTTTCAAGTCTGTCTATCTGACAGGTTGCCCATAGTCTCATCTGCTCCAACTCTGGGATTACTCTAATGCACATCCAAGTCTGAGCTAATTTACTCTGCTTTTCCTAAGGCAGGTTTGGAGCCTGGCTGATGTGGTCATGGAGCATCTGGAATGGCTTGGCATGCACGAAGAGCAAGCTCCCATCTCCACAGAGCAAAGGCTCTCTATTCCTTACAGGAATAAACCTTTTGTATCACTGAATTCCAGGAGGAGTAGTTCCAGGAAGGAGCAGAAAGCTGCACAACAGCCTAAGAGCTGGTACACAAATAATTGATGTGCTGGTTGGATATCATGTTTAGGTGGGAGGCTTCCAGCTTGGGCTTCAGGTACTGAACTGCTCCTGTGTTTTAAGCTCACACTTGGTTCTGGTGCCATAAGAGATGTTATGGAATTGTGTGGTTAAAGGGTGTGATGGACTATTGTAGAACTTCTTTCTGGTATTCAGGAGCAAAATTATTGCCATCCCACTAGAACTTGTGGCCTTTATAGGAAAGCTGTGATGATCCATATTTATCATTTTAGGGTACAAACTGTAAAACCAAAGGAACTAACCCCATTTTGGTGAATGGCTGAAAACGTTTACTATGGGGAAAAAAAATGAAATTATACTGAGAAACATTGTTTTAATAAAATTATTTGTGCTGAGAAGATGAGTGTGCTATGAAAAGTGCAGTATTTTACTGGAAATGTGCCAGAGCAACACTGTCCCAAAGTGATTGATTTGACTTCACTATAAATTTGCTTAATTCAGATGAATGACTGGGCTTTGGACTGGTTGGTATTTTAGGTAGAAATGATCCAAAATGGGAGTTGAGTGAAAAAGATTTAGAAAAATCTTCATAGATAAAGACTTAGACTCAAGCCAGCTCCTGAGGATGGTTGTTTTTCTGTCTCAAGTTACTCAGAAACCCAAACTGCAGGGTTGCAGTGAATGGGTTTGATTTTGAGTCTACAGCATAATGTGAGACAATGGGCACATTAAAACCTACATTAAATTGAATAATGAATAATGAAACTACATACAGATTGAATAATGCTGAATCAATACATGAATGGAAGTGTGTGACAGGGGTTGCTATGGCATCTCCCTTATTTAATAAAGGAATAAATAAAGGAATGGAAATCTCCATAAATGGTCTCAGCAGAAATTAGAGCTGCTCCTGGTGGCTCTAATATATGCAGTAGCATTTTTTGAAAATTAATTATCTTCCTCCATAAACAACATTTTTTTTATCATGTTTAAAATTATTTTAATTTGTCTAAATTTATGCCAGTTCCAGTTGAACTGTCCCTGAAGCTTCACTTGGGGAGTAGGAAAGTTATGAGCAGAGATCTGTACAAGTGTTTTTTTCAAATTTCTGGTTTGTGCTGGACATGTCAGAGGACAAGCAAAATACACCTCAAAATGCTGTTCCTTGGAGAATGTGGCACCTAAACCTGAAAGAACTTGAGCCCTTAATTTTATGACTTGACTTAACAAAGAAGGGATAGTAACAGGATTTACCTGATGCCCCTGAGCTGGAAAACCCACATTTACATTCCAGATGGAGATGCCAGACCACATCCTCACATGTAAAATTAGGGTGTCCACAGAATTATTTGAATTACACAATTTGGGTGTGGAGAAATGAAAGGGCAAGAGAGTTATATACAACAGATAATTAATCTATTAAGTTATGATCTGGTTTTACTTGTCAAACATTGCTTTTCTCATTTAGCCTTACCAGGAGGTGATGATATCACACACATTGGAAGAGTTTTGCCTGATCTGAGCTTTCAAGGTGTGGTATTTAATTGTCATCAATCATGTGTTGTAGTTCTTCATCTTGAACAGGACAGTGCTGAAGCTGCACATCACCTCTTGTAGGTGTTCAGATGTCTAATTTATTGACAACAGATATTTATATTTTGTCTGTAGCATCTCTTATTGATAAAATCTCTATTCTAGCAAACATTTCCATGCAAATGAACAAAAAGGGCATATCATGGCTAAAGAAAATATAATGAAAATTTGGATGAAGCTTCTTACAATGCTTTTTTTCTTCCACTTAAAGGTTGAGTGGAGGTTTCTCTGTGCTTGAGCATTTGTTACCCCTTAAATGTAACACACCCACCACATCTCCTACTGTTCCTGGAGAGTGTATCAACCTCTAAATGAATAATTTAAAGCTAAGTTAACTTTCCTGAGAAGGAGTTTACTGAATAGATGTAACTGGTGCCCGCTAGTTATCACATTCCAGGGTACTTGATGAATAAATTATCTTTTTTCCCCCTAGCATGAAACAGTCCTAATTTTTGGAAATACATTTGCTCAAAATATCCAAAAAAAGTCAAATATATTTTTATGTGTGAAGAGCCATCACTCACTTGAGTCACAGGCATCTATTTCCACAACAAAATGTAAAAACCAAATGACAAATGATTAATGTTTTTCTTAGGGGAAAATATCATTGTTTGCTTGCAGAATCAGGCATTTTCATGTGCTTGATTTAAAGCTTATCAGTCACATGAAGGTTGTGCACCGTGTGTAGGTCAGGCAGATGAAGAACCCATCTTTCCCCAGATTTTTGTGAAAAGAGAAAACAGCTCATAGGGATATTTAAAAGTAGGCAAAAAAGTTCATTCAAAGGGCTCCTTATCTCCTGCTGTTTGTCTGAGTACAACTGAGGAAAATGGAGCAGATTTATAAGAAAACCTTTCACCTTGTGAACTGTGGACCTGTGCAGCCTCCATGTTATGAAAGGGATGCGCTTCCAGTTACTTACAGTCAGTGAATTGCTGGAGTTAATTAAAAGTATAAATAATTTACAACCAGAGGATGAATGGGGCTGGGAAAATTATTTGTCCATGTATTGATTGCAAGTTTATTTTTCAAGTTCCCTATGATCTGATTTTTTTCCCACAGGTGGGGGAAAAATTTGAGCCAGATCATTAACTGGAAACTCAGCACCATTTGAGCTGAATTCAGAACTGCTGGACAGTTTTGCCTTTCTGTAAGTCTGCTCTGTAAATTAGCAAACAAAATTTGGCAGCTGAATATTTTATTCTCAATAATAAGCTATACTTGAGAATGCATGTGCTCTCTTCTGTGGATTTGCACAGATACACTTTTCTTTGGCATTACATCACTTTTCTGCCAAACTGTATTTTGAAATTTAATGAGAGGCTAAAGGATGTTTATTGAGTTATTAATTGCTTTTCACTTGTTCATTAGGCTGCAATTTCATCTTTTTACAAGAAAACATTCAAACACCTTTTGACCAAAAATACCCAGTAGGAAAGGCTGTAGCCACCCTGATTGGCAAGGGGGTTTTCCATGTGCCTCGGGTAGGGACAAATAAACAACTGAATTCACTATAATATCACTCCATGCAACTTTCTCTTGCCACTAGTTAGGCCTTAATATACTTAGAAGGTTGCTCTTCTAATTTGAACTGTGTGAGACTTTGGCTGGAGGCTACTTCTGTGTCCCAGTGATAAAAGAAGACATAAAACAACCCAGTGCCTGATCATGCTCCCTGGCTGTCAGTGAATCATGTTTAATAGCATCTCCATTGCAGTTTTGGCCAATTTGCTTGCAATGGCATCCTTTTCCATGGGCTTGCTGCTCAGCAGGCCCTGAAGCAATCTATGAATAACTTCCCAACAGATGCTGTTTATGAATTGAAGCAAATGGCTTCCCTGTTTCTCTTTTTTCTCACTTCAATAATTTTCAGTTACATTACGATGAATATTTATAGTCCTATAGCAGTGCATAAAAATGGGAACAAGCAGACCTGTGCATTGTTTCATACGTGAGTGCTGTTCTAATGGCTTCTGCCTCAATGGTTTTAATGTTCTGCTGATGGACTGAAAAGAGAATGCAAATTGTAGATCAGTCACTTCCATTCACGGTTTTAGCAGACTGGGCATTGATGGAAGAGTGTTTTAGGAGCAAGTGTAGTGCACCTGATCTGGAAATAATACACCCCCAAACACAAGCCTACAGTACTTTCCTACTTGGCTTCATCTCCTGGGAGTAATCCCAACTCTCTGCCTTGTTGAATGCAGGAGTTTGCACTAGTGCAGCCAGTTCTGGCTGGGTGTGCTGGGTTTGTGTGGCCAGGTTTTAGGAGTGGGGGGCTGCCAGAGGCTTCTCTTCTCTCTTTTTCTTCTCTCCATCTCTGATAGAGCCAACACCAGCCAAGGCTGAGCCTAACAGTGACAGAGCCTCTGGGATAATGTATTTAAGAAAAGGAGAAATATATCTGTGCAATGGGAACTGCAGCTGGAGGGAGAATATGGGAGAGAAACAGCTCTGCAGATATCAAGGTCAGTAAAGAAGGGGAAGAAGGAGGGGAGGAGGCATCCAGCCCTGGCCAACCCACTGCACTGGATTCATCAGGCTCCAGGTAAAATGTTATGTGACTTAGCATAAAATGAATGGTTAGTGGTAGGAGTAGCCAGTTTTTCAAGTAATTCAGTTGGAAAGTGCTAAGGAGAAACTGGTTTGTGATCAGCCATCATTCTCTAACAGAACAGTGCAAAATTCTTGTTCAATCCTAAAAAGGCCACTTTACAACATTTTATAATCCTGTAACAGTTCTTCAATGTTGTTTTGCCAAGAAAAGTGGTTAGATTTACAACTGTAGATGTTTATTGAGTTTTTTTCCAAGGGAACTGCTCTTGGTGGTGCTTCATTCATCTCCAAATGTCTGAACTACTTGTCATTTCTATTAAAAAATAGAAGGGCTAAAGAAATAATGCTTTTACTATCACAGTAATTCCAAGATTAATAAACCCCTCTAACCCATTAGATACACTTGTACAAACATATTGTCTATAAATCCATGCTAGATACAAAGCATGCATATTTAAATACAGAATATGTCAAATTGTGGCATTTTCCACTGCTCTATAATAAATTCATTTATACAATAAAAATAATTGGAGATATGAATGACCACACACATTATTCACACTACACATCTTTAACACAGCAGTTTATTCCCAGTACAGAAGCTGGAAATAGGAAACAATCTGAACAATTTCTTGTAGCCTAATATGATGGCACTCATGTGGATTGCAGCTTTAAAAAAACCACTGTAAATAGAGCACACTAAATAAATATGACTGTTGTGCCTATGAAACCCAGACTGTGTGATTTCATCACTTTTGGCTTCCCATAAATGAATAAAAAGCATATACCATGTTAACTTCCATTATCAATTGCTGTGTCAGAAAAGTAAACTGGAGATATGCAGTGTGTCCTCAGTTCTAGTCCATTAAGTAACAAAATAACACAATTACAGCCATGCCAGCCTACACTTGTAAAAGTATTTCTGTAACATTCTGGAGTCTCTTCTAAAAGGCACAGATAGTAGAAGGCTGGACTTTCTAATGGACAGGATAAATCTGACATTTGAAAATTCCATTTTCCATCAAATCAGTATCTTTAGGAGTTGGATTTTTGAGAGGCACCAGCTTTAGGTCTGGCTGCCCATGTGGGGTGGGGGGACCAGACCTGTGGCTGTCCAGAGAATTTGGCTCCAGCCTTTGACCCCCTCCTCTTCTTCTCTAGCCCCTGCCATCTGCTACAACTTCCTTATAAACCCCTGGCACCTCTTTCCTGCTTCCTTTGCACCAGGAGAGGAGTGCCATGTGCCAGTGCCTTTCTCACATCTTTGCTGAGGTTTTTTCGTGCTCTTCTCTAAGCAGTCCTGCATAAACTATAGAATCATAAACAAGTCCTTCCCTTGAGATTACATTTAATTAAGAAAGGTACCAAACCCACAGTAATGTGAAGGCCTAATTTGAATTTTTCTCTATCTTTTAAGAATAAAAAATGCAGTAAAATGTTGACTAGATGCTCACAAAAATGTCTTCTTCCTGTCAATCACACACAGTGGGTTTTTATTTAATTATTCCATATAATTTATCTTCACAGTTCTCTCTATAACTCATTTCCACAGCTCCTTGCTTCTTGGACAGGTTATTGATCTAATGTGTGCAGAGGAAGATTTTTTAAAGTCAGTCTTTTAATAATAATAACCTATATACAAAATCAAGGAGCTTTTTAATACAGGCAGTAGTAAAAATTTGATCAATGTGACCATTACAGCATTAGGCCTTAAATTAATTGCTTCAGCTTACACTTTAGGTAACTTTAACATACTTCAATATCTGATCTTTTCAGAGTTTTATCATGTAGGAAACGTTATCTTCATAAATCATTGTCAGATAAGAAAACATATAACAAAGTAAGTGGCCTGAATGATTTTCCAGGGGAAGTTGGGGACTGAACTAGATACTGGCCCAGCTTCCAGCCCCATGCCAATGATTTAATATAGCAAAAATACCTGGGAAAACATTGAAAAAGCTCCACCCAAAGCATTAGATGGAAATTTTTGTAATGTGTTACAGGTAAACATTGAGACAGAGCAGAGATGTTATGCTGGAGAGCAAGACTGAGTCTCTATCTCAGAACTTTTTCCTTTAGTTCACCACAAAAATTCCTACTAAGGAATATTACTGGAATAAGAATTGAAATATCAAACTAAGATCAAAGGTGTAAATCCATTGCTCCCTCCTTATTAGCATCAATTATTTTTTTCAAATTATCACAATTCATTTCCTTTAAAAGAAATCTGAAGTAACCACGTAGACAGTGAACTGGAGGGGTCAAGTGTGCAGACATTTTGTGGCACACACTGCTCAGCTCCCCACTGCTCCTCGGGATCATCACTCCCAGTGGCAAATTCCCTTTGGGAGCAGGAATAGCAGAGCAGTCAGTGTGCCCCAGGAGAAGTGAAGGAAGTGATAAAATGGGTTTTCTATCCAGGAGGAAGAGATACCTCTAAAATGCACCTAAATTCCTTCAAAGGGGTTTAATGGTGTGCACGTAGTTGTGAACTTGTGTACATTTAAACAATCAGAATTCTGGGTGTTTTAATGAGTTGTTTATTACTGTGGACCATCCATTTGCCACACACCAAGCAAGCTATAAATACTGATTGATATAAATTATTAATTAAACCAACATCTTTTATCACTTTCTTGCCTGACATAAACTACAATAAGCTGAAAGTTCTACAAATGCTTTTAAGTGGTTCCCCCTCCACCCTCCCAGCACACATGAAGAAAACATTTGATTTTATAAAGCAGTGGAAGTGTTTTTTCTGTGGCTAGAATAAATTTTCTCAGTGTTTCTTTAGTGGAGACTAATAACCAAAGTGGCTTTGTTATTGCCTAACAAAAGGCTAACATGTTTTATCTATAAAAATCGTATTTTTTCTTTTGTCTGTTTCATCTCAGCCTTGTTTTCTGCTATAGTTAATTACTTTTCTCATAGACAAAATAAACTCCATTAGTAGTAACAAGGGAGATCCAGATTAAGGGCTCAGGGAGGCTTGGATCTTAAAGTTAACATTATTGTGTGAGTTGGAATTTATCAATTTGGGATTAAAAATTAAACACCAAAAATGTTTTAGAAGCATGATTCATAGTCAAACCAAAATACTAAAATGTTTATTGGATTCCATAGAAAAGAAAGTTGTCTTTATCTTAACTCTGTGGGAATTGCATTGGAAATCAAAAGGAATGTGTCTTTCACAAAGCTAAATTTGAAACATCACATGTGATAATTTCAATTTTTTGCCTTTTTTTTTTGTCTTTCCTAGTGACAGGACTGAGACAAAAATAGCAGGATAATGTCACAGATGTTCCTTTACACCAGTCACTGGTACTGCTTATCCAAATGATGTTTTAATACAAACACACAACTGCTCCTTCTGTTTGATCGTTGTCAAAATTTTGTTTCGAATGTAATAAATGGAGAAATGTGAGCAGATGTGGCATTGACAGTTTGCTTTCTCCACTGAGCTGCATGGCAAGCTCGACTCACATCTGCATTTTTAGAATATTTAATTCTGAGCCTTTTCCACCCAGTCTGACACTCCTCAGTTGGCTGCTGGGGCCACTGTGGCTGGGCTGGGGCTGTGCAGGAGATCTGGATTAACTCAGAGCTGTGCACTCAGCTCCCACCATCAGACTGCTCCAGGTACCTCAGGTTCCTCACTGACTTCTTGGAGAGCATTGGGAAACTCACTTTTCCAGCCACAGATGGCCCCTGCAAGCTTTGATTGTGTTTATCCCAGATTTTCCCCAATGTTTGCCATGGTACCAAGCATCCCTAACTGCTGCACCACTTTGGTTTCAGTCCCAGCTGTGCTCTCATCAAGCCAGTGATGAGACTGGCTGCCAAAATCAGATGGATGGGGGTCTGCAGCCTCTGGGGTGTCTGGAATTTCACAGGAAGGGTATTTCTTGTCAGGTGGAGGTGTTTCAGGGAATTTGGTGGAATTTGGGCAGAAGAGTCACCCAGATTCCAGCTAGCAAGGATCCCCTAGCCCATGGGAATGAGTAGGCTTTGAATCTGGGAACCAGGCAGTGAGAAATCCCAAGGAAGAAGCTATTTTAGTGTAACAACAGCTGAGGCCATAAACCACTGTGAAATAAATATACTTTATAAACATAAAGTGAAAAAGTAGTCCCTCACTTTCGGTTTTTATGTGATTTATGTCTTTAATTTATTTAAATCAGTGACCCATCAAATGCAGACACAAAATTAGAAATTCAGAAAAAAAATTCAACAGCCATAAGGAAATACTGAGGTTTTATTTGTTCTCCTCCTGCAGCTGCTTCTCCATGTTACATGAATTTATCTCAAAATGAAGCACAATGAGAAATCATCTTGCCAGAATATTATTGATCTGTGATTTGGGTACCAGGCTCAATACCCTCTAGACACAGATGTGAAAGAGACAATTTACACCCTCTCACCCCCAAATTTTTCAGAGGGTACTTAGTTTCAGATATATAAATCTTTAAGCTTTTCACAGCAGTTTTGTGACCAAATCTATGCCACTTATATTACTTCTGGGATTTTTCAGTAAACCAAGAATGAGTCAGTATCCTTGAATAATCAGCTGGTCATGCTTTGAGAGCTCTGATATCCGTGCACAGGGCCCAGAGGGTTCCTCACACAGCCAGGCTGGGCTGGGAGGTGCTCAAGGGAAGGGGGTTCTTTCTTCTTATTCCTTTCTTTTTTTCCCCCATTGGTTACAGTGGGATTTGGTTGGAGCTCAATAAATTCAACAACAAGTACCGGATCTTCAGCTGGTGTAAATTTCACACATTTGCTTCAAAAGCAGACGCTGCCTTTCACAGTGGGAATTTTTCTGCTATCTTGGGTATACACAATTTGCAAGTGCTGAAGTTGAAGTGTCCAGCTCTGTAACTTTGAAAAAGACACTCAGATTTTCAGTGCTTTAGTAGTGGCTGTACAGTACTTTCCCCCCTGCTTCCACTGTCTTTGTTGTAGGCTACTAAAATGATAATTTGTACAGACATTTTTTAGAAATATGTGACCAAATTATGCCTGCAGCATTTGAGTAAAACATGGTCCATGTGTCAGGACAAAGCCAAAAATTAACAGAATGATATTTCCTTTGGCCAGCTCTGCTTAATTTAGGAAATCAAAGTGTTTGTAACATTACAATCTGGCCCTCCCTACCAAAATAATCCAACTCTCTTTCAATATTTACCAGGAAAGCTACACCAATATATCAGTCATTAGTTGTTGAAAACCATATATGAACACAGGAAAAAGGGAGTTTTAATGCTCTCCAAAATTTTGATTTCTTTTGTAGTCTCTGAGAAGTCAAACAACCTGTTTGGCCCTGCAATAGCCACTTGTTCAGGATATTGGTGGTCAGGAAGGAAGGGCTGATGGGGTTGAGTGTGAGTATGGGCACATGGCTTGGATGAAGCCCCTCTCCACATGGTTGCCTCAATAAAAAGCTAGTTCACTTTTGCAGGCTTGGAATTGTACTACCTGGAGAAGCTCCTTTATCTTCCTTAGAAGGGTTAGTTGAGCTCATGAGCTTATTTATTCCTTAGAAAGATATCTCTAGGATTAGACTCTTTGAAGTGCAACAAAGACAAGTTGCACTTTCTGAAGGCAAAGTCATAATATGTAAAAGCTCCTTCTGGAGTCTGGCCATTTAAAATCCTTTAAAAGTATCTTTTTATTAATAGGTTGAGCCATAAAGATGAGATAACAGCAGTCAAATATTTGCTCCTGTTCCACAATTATTGCCTTTTTACTTTATCCATGTCAAGGAAGAGCTCTTACATTCACAATGCAGATTTTCTGCCAGTGGTTCTTAGAGCTGTGCCCAGCTCTACACAAGGATAGCAGTTTCCTGAAGGGCCTCCAAACTCTGCTCTGGGACATTCTGTGATGGTCATGGGAACTTCTTCCTCAGCAAGACAAGAGAAGGAAACTGATGATTTCTGCAGGACAGGGAGCAGGACCTGTTGCATGTTGTGCCCTCCATACTGTGTGTCATGGGAGTGGCACCTACCTGTGCAGCCTCTGGCTAGAGGCACCACAGCCACTGGACATGGGCCAGCTCCACTTCTCATTGCTGGGAACAAAAGGAGACAGAAAAGATGTTCTAGTTCATCAGTTCTTCCAAAATATAACTCAAAAATTTTCAGCTGGTGCTTTTGACTTAAGAAGCTTCAGAAGCTGAATTTGCATCACCATCAAACCTCAGCTCCAAGAGGAGCTGATAATTCTCTTTCCAATGTCATCTCTATTGACCTCAAAATGAGATTTGCTTTTGCCATACTCTGTGGAATATGGAGCCCTCTAATGTCAAGAAACTGCAGTGGGTGAAGCATGTCCTCCACAGCTCAGCTCCTCACCCTTGAGCAAGTTGTGGGTACTGGCAGATTCATTGTACTGTGCTGAAACACAGGATGATAGCCTTGATGAATGAAAGACATGTGGTATGTGTGCTGAATCTACATGCAGATTACCACAACTGACTCCACTGGTACTTCATCAGGCCCAAACTCAGCAATGTATCTTCAAGAAATTGATGTTTTTGTCATTACAGATTTTTTTACAACATTCCACCAAGTACTGATGAGAAATGAGGTAAATAAACATTGTATGTTGCATGACAATTTTGTTTGCAGAATAGATACAAGGAAAATTTTTGGAAGAAGCCAGTAAGTTAAAGTTAGAAATTAAATCCTGCCAAATCCTTAAAGTTGGGGAAAATATATGGTTACTAAAGAAACAAAGAGTATGAAGAGATAGCCATGCCATTGAAGCTCAGACTTTGTCCAATGGCCAAAAGCAAGAGCAAGCTGTATTATTAGTAGAGAGCTTAGCATGTAACAATGAGAAAATCTGTAATAATGGCTTAAAAAGCCAGTCTAATTTTCCATGACCTTCCATAAGCCCAGTAATACTCATTAGTGTCTACATGAATTTGCTAAACCTTCTCAGCATTGAAAAAACATGACTTCATTCAATTTGGATTTGTTTGCATCTAAAACTTCCATATGCTGTAGCTTCCCTGGGAGTGACAATAACTTGTATTTGAGGATTAAGGAAACACATAATATATTCCACACCTCAATAAAAGTAGCTAAATAGTGTAATCTACCACATTTCAAAAAGCAATCAAATGCACAGACCCCTGCCCTTTTAAGTAAGAGAGCTCGCCTGTAAGAGAAGCATTCTGAATTTCTTAATTAAATGAAAAATGAGATGAATGCAAGTGAGGCTATGAGCTGATGCAGCTTAATTGTAATAGCAGTCATTAATAGTTATTAATGATAACTGGGATAAACTGTTAGATGTCATCCATGTGACATGAAAAATTAATAATACATGTATCTTAAGGAAAAAAAAATCCTTGTCTGAGACTTGGGTGAACTTTCAGGCTAAGAGAGTAGCTACAATAAATTACAGGAACTGGGAATTTGCTTTTATTTTGGATATATTGTGTTGGAGCAAGGAACCCAGCATCCCACAGTGGCCCACTGAGTAAACAGCAAAGTTACAGATTTCCCAAGTTGTGATGAAATGCCCCTTTTGGCTCAGAATCCTGTGTTCACCCCTGACTAATTCCATTATGCTGCTCAAGCTGACATCCTGATTAAAAGAAAGTCATTCCATTTAATCACTAGGCAAACACAATATGAGTGCTGGGTAGGTTTGGTAAACATGAAGCAGATCAGTTCTTGCTCCTCAGGTGCTGATAGCAGTAGCACCTGCCTTATCTCCTGTGTTATCAGCACCCCACTCTGCCACAGAGACACTGCTTGAAACTGCAACATCGTCAACAAGAAGCCTTTGGGTATTTGCTTTTCTCTCTTTCAAACTCACATAATCACTCAGCAGTACCAGGATGGTTAAATTGCCCTCAGAGCCAAATGACTTTGAGTTGGATTTCTTCTTTTAACTGCATCAAATCCTGATGTGTCACCGGTACCTGTGGAACTAATGCACCAGAAGAAAGATCTTTGCTGGGGGGATATTTTGCCACCCACTTACAGCCTGAGGTGGATGGAATGCATAACCCCCTCAGCAGTTCATGCTCTGCTACACAGACTGTGCACTTCTCCACATGAAGAGGCAGCTGGGTTCACCCACTCCCACGTTCACTTGGTGGCCAGCAAAGAGACTTCTCCCCTGTCAATGCTGTCACTCCTCACACGTGAGTGTGAACAAGGAGATTTTTGACTCAGGTGTATCAGATACACTTTTCAAGGCAGGTGAGGGCAACAGCAGGGGGGTATTTGAAAACCACTGCTATAGATCCAGCTCTTTGAAACAACGGGAAATTTACAATTGATTTCCATGAGAGTAGAACTTGAGTACAGCTTTCCAAGACCCTTCTGTGCAAAACATGTAGAGTGTATTTCAAGATTCAGGGGTCATTGAATCATAGAGTAGCTTGGATTGGAAGGAGCCTTAAACATCATCTTGTTCCAACCCTCCTGCCATGAACAGTGACACCTTCCTCTAGACCAGGTTGCTCAAAGCCCAGTTCAACCTGGCCATGATACCACGAGGGTTAAACTGAGCTGAGCTGTAGCACTGGTGGGCATCCTCCTTTTTATCTCACTCCTTTCCTTGTATTTACACTGGCACCATGTGAAGTGTCAGGGGGAGCAATGGTCAGGTAGACAGAGCTGGAGGGAAGGAACACAGACAAAGCACAGACACTGCTTTTCCTTGGACACAGCTCCTCCTTCCCTCAGATCCACAGCAGGATGGAGCCTTGCTAGGCTGCCATGCAGGGGTACCACTCAGGAGGTTGCATCTAAATCCTTCTAAAACGTGTGTTCTGTCATTCTGCAAAACACAACCTCTGAACATCTCTCAGAATAGGAATTTTGAAAAGCCCTAACTCACAAATTAATATATTTCAGGTAATTTCTATCACATTTATTATTACAATTACTATTAGTACTATTGGCATTTTTGCCCATAGTTGCTCATGCATTTTCACAGAGTGAGGATAGAATTGGAAGCCAATTAATTTTTCCAAATGCTACTCTCACACCTCTGAAACCCAAGAAAATCTGCAGCCTGCCTGTCATGCCTATTATGCCTATTATTTTGTTTCCTGATTCCCTCCCACAGAGGAGCATCAAGATAAGTTTATTCTTGAGACCTTGCTGTCATTTCCCTTTGTTTCCTGTTTGCAAGGTGCTGGTGGTTGGTTGCAGACTGGAGAAGGCTCCCAGCATATCAGCTGTCTGGACAAACTGAGGGAGCAGCAGAGCTGGAAATAAAACCTCCCTGAGACACTGGTTTAATACTGTTTGCATGGCTTTCCCTCTTCAGTTTGCAATCACTCTGACTTCAAAGAAGCCTTTTACAAGTTCCTACCTTCAGAGCTTTGTAGAGAAAAGTATTTGTTCCTTCTTATCATCAGGTGCTCTCAGAAACAGCCTTACAACAACTGGTGAAGGGGAGCGAAGCATTTTATTGTACTGATTCCCTTAAACCAGCAACACCCTGCAAAACTGCAGGAAAGTTATAGGTGCTGGGAGTTTTTTTGCTATCTCCCTTCCTAGCTTGTATAATCCACTTTAATAAATCCTCACAACCATGATCATAGTTAACATTTTGCCTACCAAATGCAAAAAGATGCATTTTGCTGGTCTGTCTGGAAGCTGAGCCAGGGAACATTGTTTCCCACTCAGTAACACTTTAATGTTCTTAGGAAACATTGGTCTATTTGTTAAAATTTTGTTCGAATAAAACCTCAGCCAAAAGTGCTGTAGGGTTTTTTATATTAATCTTTCCAATGGCCTTCTTTAAAGCATGAATTTTCTTCGGGGGCTGTTGTATTAACTTATTTACTTATTAGTAAGGACATTGAAGATTGAGAAAAATAAAGGCAAAGCTGCAGACTGCTGAGCTGAGAGACCCATATCCTAATCACAGTGTACACTGAGATGTAGAGACTGTGATTAGGATAAAAATCTGGTCATGAAAAGTGACAAAACACTCATTGCCTTCAGGAAGATCAGCATTCCTCCAGTGTCTCTCTGTTGAGAACAGAGGTTCTCCTTCTTTGGCTAAACCTTGTTTCTAATTAAGTCACTGATTTCAACCTCACAGTGAACTTCATCTATTTTTTCCCCTCCACTAAAAATTAGACTGCTTTAAAATGAACTGTGAATTCTACAGAAATATTCTGGTTTAGACAAATTTGCCATTGCGTAACTGGGTATTTTTTGTTAAAAAGTCTTTAAGATCATGGCACTGATTTTACACTGATCCTGAGAAAATTTCCCCTTCAGGCCCCTGTCTGAGTATCTCATTGGTTTGATTCACTGCAGATTTTCCCCTTATCCGATGAGTAGCTTGACCATTTGATTTTATTGTTGGTTTCTTTCCAGATGCCAGAAGTACTGAGTATTTAAATATATATCTGAAGTTCAGCAGGAAATTGAAAATTGATTCTCTACAGCAGTTATCTGAGATATGGTTCAAGTTCTCGCTTCAAGTTAGCCAGAGCAAAAAGCTAAAGCACTCTCTGGGGAATGCCAGCTTGACAGATACTCCAGTGATTTCTGTGGCATCTTTGAAAAGAAATTCAGAAATTATGCTTTTGTTTAAAGAAGTTTCCTGTCTCCTCTTGTTTCTACTAAATAAGCACGGAGAGTAAGAAGAGAACAAAAAGGATTTTGAATTCCTTGGTCCTAGGCAGGCACCCTTCAGCAGAGACGTGATGAAGTGTCAGGAGGTGATGCTCAGGTCCAGGCTCTCTGTGATGTTCTTTAGCTGTGCTGGGGCATGGCCACAGGCCATAGTGAGAGCTCAGCCACCTCTGCTGCATCTCATGGATGGAGCTGTGGAGGAGGAGGTGGCTTCTTCCCAAAAATTTCAATGAGAGTCAGCATGTTGGGCTGACCAGGATGGCCAACATGGCTGGAGCTGGGATATCCACGGGGACAGACAGGAGTGGGTGTGGGTGGCTGTTCCTACAAGCACAGTCCCTTGCTGACTGCTGTTGGAATCTCATGTCTCAACCTCTGCCATGATACTGGAATTATCCTCCTTTAGCTTCCCAAGCAGCTCCCCAGGCTGCCTCATCCTGCTGAGGAAGATGAGGCTCCAGTAGAGCCAAGTTCTTACTGTAAAAGTAAGTGGCATGACATAAAGTCCTATTTTTACCAATGTTTCTATGAATTTGATATCCTAACAGAGATGTACTGATGCTCTTTGGCATTATGAGCTATATAAAAATGAATGGTTAAAACAACATTTGGAAGCAGAGTTTATTGATGTTTTTCTCAGCAAAATTAATGAAACTATTCTTGGGTAAAATATTTTACAAGACTATAAGAGTGACTTAGATACTCCCCTGCCTAAGTTTAATGTGTCTCCAGCACCACTTGCAGTGGTCACTTATCAAATATCTCTTGTCCTCCAGAACTTGGGATATGTGAGACCTCAAACCCTTTTATGCTCTGGCAGGAGAGTGAGTGCAGCAATGATTCACTGTTGCAGGCCAGTGTTCAATACAGATTGATTTGGTTCTGTATCTTTTTATTTAATGCATCTCCACACAAATGAGTCTGTTCTGCTCAAACTTCCTAAATAATCATTTTACCAAAATTCTGTAATAAATAAATTATCCTCAAAAATCTACTGGATATACAAATAAATCTGCAGATTTCCTGTTCAGCAGCAGCAATAAATCCTTCCTCTATCACATACAGTGTTTACATTTGCCTAGGGGCTCTAAAACATTATGAGATGAAATGATTTTCCTGTTCCTTGGTGTCTGACTGCCATAGAATTTAAGTGTTTCATGAATTTAATTGTGAAGAGAACAGTTTAACATCTTTTCAGCCCCCTGTGGGAAAATGGAAGGAGGAGCCAACTGGATATTGCCTGGAAAATGATTCATATTTAAAATTTAACAATGATTACTGTATCAGGGGAGGTTCAGAAGGGCAGCAAATGACCCCATGTCCATTAAAGATCTGTGCAAACTGGCAAGAGAAGGATCTGTATCATCAGTAGGGCCTAGCCTTCTGCTTGTAGTACAGTTGCATTCCAGGTTGAATAAATATCTTTATTTATGCCACATTAAGCCAATTTTCAGCATTTTCCTGAAAATCTATTAGTTGCTTTCAAGCTCTCTGAAAGATATTCTATTTCATTGCAGAAGAATTCATCTGCCATGCTCTGAAGAGGGTGTTTATATCTCTAGCAACCAAAAGCTTGCAAAAAGGCAGTTGCAATCTTCTGCTGGAACAGAGGTAGATGAAACAAAACTACTAGTGTTGCCTAGATGTAAAAAGAATTCTATTTTCAATGGAAAAGATTATCCTGACTTGCCTTGATTACTGAAATCAAGGAAAACATAACTTCAGTCTATCAAACCATTTTTGTACCATTTAGGGAATGAAAGAGAGGATTGCTGTACAAGCTGGGAAAGAAAGCAAAACTACCAGTTGTACCTCCTTTAAACACACAGCCCTTCATAGTTTCATTTTCCCCCACCTATTTTGTTTTCTTGGTCCTCCTCTATTCACCTTTTTCTTTTCAAGAAATACAAGAAGGAATTCTAATATATTGTTGATGAGTCTTTATTCTGGCTTCCCTGCTTGGTGCACAGAAGTCAGGGTGTGACATGAACCACAATTTGATGTACAGAGCCTGCAGTGGATTCTTAGATTTTATTCAGGATTAAATGACAACAAAATCTTTGAAAACCTGAGAAGAAGGTGGGATAGTAAAAGAGATGTGTGGGAGAAGAGGAATATAAAAAAAGGATCAAAACAGATAAATTTCAGTTGGCAAGTGATAATATACTTTTCAGTTTCCTAGCATTAAATTTGTAGCTTCCAATGTATTTTAGTGATGGATTCTGCATAGGAAACTTAATGTAAATTAGCTATTATAAATTTGTTTTCTAACAAGAAAAAAAATTAAATATAATCTTATAAATTTTGCTAATGTGCTTGGAAGTGAAGCAGAATCAGCAGTAAGAAAAAGAATACTGCTGACAATTCCAGTGAAGAAGAAAATCAATCAAATGTAATGTTCATCATTCCTTATTTACTGGGATAATTTGATCCTGACATTCTGCACTGTGATGGGCACGGCTTGCTTTGTTCAAGATGTTACCCATTTTGTGCCTTTAGGAGCTGTCTTCTTCCCTTGCCACCAACTTAATACACATCCTTTTAACCCATATGCATGGGAAATGAGTATTTCCAGAGTTCCTGATTGTCCCAGCACCTCTCTACAAAGACAAATGAATCTGCTTGCAGGGACACACTGTCTGAAGCATTGCTTTGGTTCATTAAAGCAGTGCTCAATAAATGCTCTTTATCACTGAAAATCAGCAGTGCTGTGAGCAGGTCTGTTGAACTTTGCAGGGTTAAGAATGACAGGGTCTGAGTGTTGGGAATTGGAAGAAATAAAAATCTGAAATCAGAAAAGCCTGGAGACTGGAGCATTCATTGCTGCATCTCTCTTAGGGTGGGACTGTGCATTAGCAGATGGCAGCCTAAAAACAATATGTGCTGAGAGAGCTGGAGATGCATGGCAAGATTTTCACCACCTACGCAAGACTTCTGAAGAGTATTGTCTGTCAGGGGTGGCTCAGGAATTTACCAGTTGCTTTTGTGTGGATTTCTGCAGCTATTATCTGCAGAGGATCAGCCAGGAGATGTTGGAGGCAAATTCGAGGCAAATTTTTACAAAATGGAATATGATAACTAGTCACAATATTAATCCCTAAGCTTTGATGTGAGCCTTGTAAAACACATATAAAGCAACCCAGGCCCCTCTTTATTGGTAGATTGTGGAGATGGGTTGGGTTGTGAGAGGCAGCAGAAAATTGTGACTGAAGAGCAAATCATGATCTTGCCATCTGCCTGGAAGGAACTATTATATAGGGTTTGCTGTCAATCAACCAACCTGTTTTGAAGCAAAGGCAGAACACTATATGATTTTTTTTATCCTGCTCATTTCATGCACTAATTCCCTACTCAGAAAATCACCATTTCCAGCACCAGCACAGCACTCTGGGCTCTGGCTGCAGCTCCCTGCCTGGTCCAGCAAACAGGGAGAAGAGGTGTGGAAGAGAGTCCTTAGAGTGGTTTTCTTAAATAATGACAAAGCCCACAGGTGTGACAAGAAATAAAATCCTAATTGTTTAAGCAATGGCATCAGGGAATATTGGCTGCTGTATGCCACATATTCATGATAATTCCCACTTTTTTTTTTTTTTTTTCCAGTGGGAGATCTTTCCCCCAAAGTCATTTCAACCCTCTTTAAGGGTGTCTTCTGTGTTGCTTTATGATATTTTTTTTTGGTAGGTTGGGGGTGGTTTTTTTCATGAGCATAACTGAAGGCAAAAATTGTTGCTGTCTGCCTGCTTTATCTTTTCAAGGATTTTCCTATGAACCCTAGGCTATAGTGTTGCACAGCAGTGTATTTCATCCATAACCACATTTCCTCATGTAGCACCTGTAGTCTGGGGATGTCCAAGCAGGCTAAAATAGGTGTGTGGAAGCCACACTGTGCTCCTGCACAATCCAGGCCATTTTAGAAGTAATACATGGAAATATAATTTAATATCAGAGAGTGATTCCATTACAAGAGTCCACACTGCAGGGGACCAGTAGCACAGAAACCTCTCAATTTGTTCATGTTTTTTTCCCCACCACTGTCTGTATTTATGATAAAGTGGAAGCAAATACATGGGTTTGCAAATCAGCTGTTTGGTCAGTCCCCTGGTGTAATGTAAGAGCTGAGATCTGCTCTGCAGCTGAGGCCAAGGCAGAGTTAGAAGACTTTAAAGTGCAATTTTCAGGGTAGCACCTGGACTTTAAAAAGACCAGAAGTGCAACACAGCAGAGCTGATCTGGCCTCTTGCATTTTCCTTTTGTACCAGCCAGAGCTTCCTTCCCAAAAGAGGTGCTGGGCTATGCCAGGATGTGCTTTGGATGTGCACTGGAGCACCAGGGCAGACCTGGGTGTCTAAAACATTTCCCAGCCAGAGTTCCTGGCACAGAACCACCCTGGTACCTTCCCCACTTCAGCCTGGGTGTGCCTGAGCATTGGGATCTGCTCTCACCAAAATGACATTTTGCATCTGATGGTGTTTTGAGCCTTCAAACCAGATCATCCCGGTGTTCAGGTGGTTTGAGTTTATAAAAGTTCCCTGTAGGGGGGAAAGACACTGAGAGGAAGAGGAGGGTGGTGGGGTTTGTTGCATTTGAAGCTGGGGAAGCAGCCAAAAAGACTTAGAGAAAAAAAAACAAAACTGTAGTCTAAGGTAGAAGAAAACAGAAACAAGAACTAAATACGCTTCTGACTTCAGAGCTGGGTTTTGGTTATTTGTTTGGTTTTGAAGGTGAGTCTTTGGGAAATAGAATTTTGTGGGTCATGGAGTGCTTTCCTGGTTGTGTTCATGGTTTGGGCTTTCAGCTTTCATGGTTTGTTGGGGAAATTTTTGCTTCAGATGGGACTGGAAAAAGGTAGATGTATTTTTGGGCTTTGGTCTGTGTAACAACTTTTTGTGTGGATTTGGCAGCTTTTCCTACAGTTGTCCCTATGCCAGGAGAAGGGAGAAGGCTGGCTGGGCTGGAGGAGTCTGCCAAGAGCAGAGAGAGGGGCTATCAAGCTGGGGCTGACTTGCTGCAATGTTTTAGGGGGAAATTTGTTCCATAGATAGTTTTGTTTCTATGCTGGTATCTGAAATATGTCAAATTTGACAGAGGAGGCTTTTTAAACTGCTGTTGAAGCCTCTTTTTTATTACTTTAGGATAATGACAGAATCACAGAATGGCTGGGGTTGGAAGGGGCCTCTGAAGACCATCTAGTTCAACCCTGCTTCTAAAGCTGCTGAAATAAGAATGGAGACTTTTTTTTTTTATTAAGTTTGACTGAAATTTAGGAAAATAGCAAGTGCAGAGGGAATGAATATAACCCAGTGACCACATCTGAGCTCAACACAGGGAATTTGGTTCCCAAACTTCTTGAATGTCTTTGCTTTTCTTGGAATTATTTTATTTATGTTGTAAATATTAAAAATACCTGCACCTTCATGTAAAAGTTGACTTTTCAGCAGCAAAAGTAGATGCTAAACCTGTGATATTAGGACTGATATTTGACATAATGAAAGTGATATATCAAATGCCAAATGTCCCCTCTGGCTATAGATACACTAATTTGCAGTTCATGCAGCCTCTGACCCCTGATTTGCCCACAGTGGGGGATCTTGCCTGTAATGTGGTTTTAGCTGGTTTGGAAAAGCAGCTGCAGCCTGACAAAAGTAATAGTTTGTTTTCAAACTGGGACTACTCCAATAGCATTTTATGTAATGGGTTCAAGCTGGCTCTTTTAAGAATCAGCTGGAGGTGCTGAGTTTGTGTTGGGATGAATTTGGGAATCCATGAAAAGATTCTGGATTTTCAGATCAGGATGATCTCTCCAGCTATAGATAAAGGATAATAGTATCACAAGAAGCCATGAACTGCTATCAGTTCATGAGCTGTTTTAACTTAGATTTCTTGGCTTTTTGGTCTCTCTGGACTGACACTAAATGGACAACTCATCTTCATTACATGATGGTTCTGTTTATCCGCCATGATATCCTGAGCACAGTCATGTTTTGCTGGTTATGTTTGAAATGTATTGAGTGCTATTAATTTCTATTTTTTCATGGTGATAATGTACTGCACAGACAATTCATCTTGCTAATCCTCAGGAAGTGCTGATCTTGTCAGCTAATGGCAAGTTCTAGATAAGGGTTGAGAATTTTTGTGTGCGTTGTCCTACATACTTTAAAAATAACTAGGACACAAACTTTTGTGATATAAACTTCCCTGACAAATATAGATGTGTTCTTTTTTCTTTCTCTCCTCTCTTAGGCTTTGGAAATCTGTAAAAAGCAGAATTCTTGCCTCCCAAACACAGTAATTGTGAAGACCAGACATCCCTTTGACAAGAAGTAGCCACATGTTTAAGATAGGCTGGGAAGAACAACTGTGAGAATCCTTCCTTTTGTGTTCTGTTCTCACTTCTCCCTGCTTTTGTCAACATTCAAATTTGTTATTTAATTGTTGTTCTCCAGTGCAAGCTACTTATTGTGCTCCTGTGGTTGTTGTGGGATTTTGTTTGGTTGGGTTTTTTTTTGGTTGGTTTCTTTTCCCCTGTGGTTGTGTCATCTTCCTGCTTGGATCTTCCCTGTATCCTTGGGGATGGTTGACAAAACTGCTGCTTCTGCCAGGCAAGTTTGGTGTGGCTGAGGCAGCAGGGAGAGAGGAAGAGCAGGGATGTGCCATGAGATAAGAGGGTGGAAAGGAGCCACCAGCTCTGGGTGCCAAGAGCAGCAGGTGGAGCCTCTCCTGTGAATGTGCTGTGCTGCTGCCTTGGCTGATCCTCCATATCCATGTGTCTGCCCCTCTGCTGGAAACACAGCACATCTCCCAACATCCTGTACTTGAGGTGGGACAAGAACTGTCTGCACCAGCCCCTGGGATGATCCCATGGGAAGTGTTTCCCTGCACATGTTGTTCAGCTCTGCTCTTTCAGGCTCTTGGTGTGTGTGTGGTCTTTGTGTTGGTCAGTGGAGGCTGTGGTCAAAGCCAGACAAATCCTTGGTGTTTATTCCCTTCTTGAAAAAATGCTGTATATTTCTGGCTAAGCTCTTCTTGCTTGCCTCCAGGAAAAACACTGCATCTCCTTTTGTCTCTGGAAAAAGCTGTAGGAGGAGAAAACCTTACAATACAGACAGAAGGAGTTCATGCTGTCATTGAAGCCATGGGAAGGGCAAGAAAGGAAACAGATTCAGTTTGGTCACTGAGGTTGGATTAGATCTCCTGCAAGAGAGGGAGAAAAGTGGTGAGGACTGAGAAAAGGAAGTCTCAGGACAAGGAAGGTTTTCCTGGGAGTATATCTATCAAAAGTTCTAGACAGGGAGTGGAGCTCCTGGCTGAGCAGAGGGCTCAGCATGTGCATGCAGAACATCAAACATTGCTGCCCTCATGCATTGGATGTGGGTTGTGAGTGTTTGTCTGGGCCAAGCTGTGTCCTGGGAGCTGGTAAACCTGTGCTCTCCCTGTACCAAAGGAATCCTTTTTGTGCTTCCACTAGGGGAAAGGAAAACAACCAAGAGCAAGAAACACAGGGAGGCTCAGGGCCCTGGATGAGCATTTCTTGGCTGGTTTTACTCTGGGCTTCACAGCATTGCTGTTCAGGCAGTCACATGTAGGCAGCTCAATCTTCACATGCTCAGCTGCTGGTTATCCATGTGGGATGGTTCCCAGTGGAGGAAAAACCCTCTGGGGAGGTGAGGGGGCCAAGCAAAACTGCTCTGCCAGATTTTTGAAAAAGCTTCCACAAATGTTGTGAACCTAGGATGAGTGTCAGAAATCTGGCTCTTGGTGGAACTGAGGTAAAACTTGCTGTGAGACCACACTTGGCTCACCTGGATAGGAACATTGAGGTAGGGAGGAGATGCAGTGTGCAGTGCCTGTTGCCCAGGCAGCAGCCAGGGGGGAGCCTGGGATATGGGAAGGAGCTTTGTAGGGTGGGTGGAAGCAGCTGGGAGGGGTGGAGAATGCAATCTGTGAAAAGCAAAGCTTAGTTGTCCCAGGAACACTGGAACTGAGGAGCTTTGCATTTCCAAGGTGGTGAGCCTTCTCCAAACCCTGTGAAACAGGAGCCTGGATGTGTCGTGTTAAACATCTCCATGGGGAAAAAGCAACTGTGGGGGAGGAGGAGAGGGAGGCAGAGGAGGCAGAATGCAGAAAGCAGAGGCCAGAGGCCCCTGTTTGGGTGCAAGCACCAATCTGCTGTCTGCATGAGCCTGCCTGAGTTGCATATGCTGTCCTTTTCTGTGTGCCCAGAAAATTGTGATAAATAGAGGTCCAGGCAGGGAAGAGCATTTATTTTTATTTGCCTATTTTTGTCATTCACTTGGCATCTCTAGATGAATGGTGGAAGCAGGAGGGAAAGGCTGTTCTCCTTGTGCATGCAGCCCTGGGTGTGGGGCAGATTCTCAAAGACAGCTGGGTTCCTGCTGACCCCTTGCAACCTACCTTCACCTTGGAAATGCCATCCAGTGTAAAGGTCTGTGCCAATAACCCCATGGAGTCTTTCAGTCAGAGCTGTGGATAGGCAGTTTCCATGCTCTCCAGCTGGGATAGCTCAGGTGCTGGTCTCTGTCCTTTCCTCTGTGTCCCCTCAGGTGCCAGAGTGGGGGTGGAAGGAGCTCCTCCTGACACTTCACCTCCCAGCAGTCAGACACCACATAACCCAAAGTGTGTTCATGGATTCATCATGCCCCAGCACTGCCAGGAGCTGCCATTCCACAGGACACCACCTTTTGTCCCATCTCCCCTTTGTCTAGAGACCAATTACTCTCAGCCTTCCCTTTTCATGAGAAAGTATTTTGAAATGTGCAGGCTGCTCACTTGTAGGTTTTTTTCCTTCTTATTTTCTCTTCCCAGCGTGTCAGTGTCAGTAGCCCCACATTCAGCATGGGCCCAGAGGTGCTTGTAAAGCATCATCCCCTCCCTGTCAGAGCCAGATGAGGAGACTGAAGTAAAGCACCAAACCATCAGGTGAATATGGCACTGTGCTTAGCAAAGAGGGCAAGAGGAAAATATTTGATGTCTTGTTGGTCCACTGAAAGTTAAAATTGGCAGCAAAGACATCAAAGCAGGTGTGAGGATGCTTCTGCAAGATTTGCCAAGGACTCCTGTGCTCCTGTCTGGTGCTGGGAGCCAGGGCAGGGAGAGGCTGCAATCACAGCCTGTTTAATATTCTCTGTCCCTCTGATCTCCCCCCTACCCTGCAGAAGCAACATGTCCCCTGTTTCTGCAGAGCTTGTCCTGAGCAATAGCAGCATCTGTCAGGGGTTATGGTGGCATTAGCCTCATGGAGCTGGGAGTTAGCAGAGCTTGGCAGAGTGACAGTTCTGCTGTACCTTACATAAATCTGTATCTTGCATAAATCTGTCTCTGCCTACTCTGCCAAGGTGTGTGGTCACAATTTGTCTGATTCTTCCTGCTGCCCACAAGGCTTTTGAGATTCTTAGAAAATTACATTTGCTTGAGACCCTTCTCCTCCTTCTTCACACCTCCCCACCCCGTACCCTTTCACTTGTATCTTTGCCACAAAATCCTAAAAGGGATGTATCTTAAACACGTGTTTATTTTCAATTAAATCCCCATCACCTGCCCCTCACAGAACCTGCAGAAATTTCCCTGTATTCCTATGGAATTGGATTCTTGAGCTTCTCTGTGGCTTTGGCAGCAAACCCCAGCAGCCTCCTCCTGCTGACTCCTGCTCTGGGCTGTGCTTGATCCCAGGTAGCTACAAGGTACCTACCTTGTTCTTTAGTACTTCATGGTGGGTTTTTTGCCTCTCATCTGCTTTTCTTGAGCCTTCTAGACCTTTCTGAGGCCAGAAAGTAAAAACTACCTCAGTTCTTTGCTGTCTTTCAGTGTCTAAGGAAATTCTTCAGGAAAACAAGAAAGCTCTAATTAAACATAACATTATATCCCCAGCCATACTTGTTCCATATGTTTTCAAACAAAGCACCTGAAAAGAAAATGTTGACCCCTTGAAAGCATCTCTGGTCAGTGAGGCTTGGTCTGAGCCACTCTCTTGTCCCCAGCTCTGCTCAGGGACCTGATGGGAGGGTCCAGGGCCAGTGATCTCCTGTGTCACTTTGTCACACCCACCTGCCACCAATTGCTTCACTGTGCTGAAACTGTAATAAAGACCTGTTCTGAGCATTGTGGCAGAGACCAGTATAACATCTCTGTTGGTCTGCAGGGCCAAATCCTTGGTGTGTATTACCCAATAAAATACAGCAGCTCCAAAGGAATATGTGATCTGTCAAATAAACTCATTGCACCTCTCAGAGAGTCTCCACTGAGATGGATGTCCTCAGGTGCTGGGGTGGAGATACTTGAGTGTAAGAGTACTTAGTGCTGTTATTATTGTTTGCTGTTTTGTGCTGGTGAGCAGTGAAGGTGGCACACACTTCTACCACAGGTTATCCAGGGGGGGAAAAATAATCCCACATTGTGTTGCAGCACACATCTTGAGCTCTTAAAATGGAAGTTTCTGTTTTGTCTCCAAGCCCTTTTTCTTTTGTAGGCAGACATAAGAGCTGTGATACCAAGTGAATGGTATGTACTAAGTCTATACAATGGCTCTTTAAAAAAAATAATTACATATGGTACAAGAGGGAGAGGAAACCACTCCATTCCTGTAAATGGCCACTTAAGACGTGGAGAATAAATAACTGCAATAAATAATCTGGCATAGCTGAGCTTTAGCATCTGGGAGTAAATCAGAGCTCTTTCCCCATTGTCTGCCGAGATGCCTCGGAAATGGGGTTGGGAGGAAAGATTCCACTCGGAGTTGTGGCAAGGTGTTGGAAAGCCCCCGGGAGCGTGTAGGAGTCTCCTGCTCTCCCGTGTGTCTCGCTACACTTTCCCCGCACCTCCTTCCCCTTCCCAGGCATGTGCAAGGGAAGAGACTCCCTTAAGTCTCGCTGTGCTCCCGTGAATAAGTGCCAGAAGAAGGCTGGGGGATGAAGGCTGGGGAATAAAGGCTGTGCGGGCGGAATTTGCCCGTGCCCAGGTCCCTCCTTGGCCGCGCTCCCTCCTGCCCATCCCCACCTCGCTCCCGCAGCCGGAGCGGCCGCTCCCCTGCGCCGTGCGGGCGCTGCTGCCGCTATTTAAATGCAGCTCCAGTCGCTGGCTGGGGCTGCTGAGCGAGGGCTGTGTCGCTTTAAGGCACATGTGATACTCTCCCGAGCAGGGATGTGTTGAAATAGGCTCCGGCAGGTCCAGCGCCGGGAGCCGCGCAGGAGCCGCCCGTGCGGAGCCGGAGCCGCGCTGCCCTCACAGCCGAGCTGCCCTCACAGCCCCGGGCTGCTCCTCGCCCTCCAGCGAGCCGCACGCTATCGCCACATCACTTCAAAGGGCTCCTCAAGCAGAAGGGGATGCTAGGAAATGATTTAAAGGTGAAAATGAGAAGGTTTCCACCCCTCAAACCTTGGCCACTTTTCTGACGGCAGTCTGAGAGCTCAGATGTCTTCTTTACTCTGGAAACAGGATTTGTAACGAAAAAGAGATTTTTTTTTTTTTTCTTTTTTCTACTTTTAATCCTGATAAAGAAGATTATTGGGAAGCTATAAAAGAAATCCCTTATTGTGGTACAGATGGATTTAAAAAAGTATTAGATCTTTCCGATGAACACTACTAGAGTGCTCTGCTCTTGGTTGGATTACTCAGGTAAGGAGCTTCCTCAGGATTTAAGATTCAGAAAGCAGATCTGGAACTCATCAGATAATAAGTGGAATATATTTGCTGCTGTGTTTCTGTATTAATGATAAGATGATCTCTGGGTAAAATTGTGTGTGTGACAGTTTGCTGACGAACGAGTGCATGAAGAAATGTTTGTAAGAAATGCTGGGTTTGAGAAAAGGTAGTTTGAAATAGCGAATGTTTGAGAGAGGTCTTTCTATATTTTAAAAAACCACAAAAACTAATAATAAAGCCTGAGTGGGTGAAGTAAGTCTGCTGTCCATGTGCAAAGAACATGATGCCAGAGGAAAGACATGGGAGCATTTAAGAGGTTGTGGAAGTTTTGCTCTTTGACTGGGATTTTTAAAGTTCAGTTTAAATAACCTGAATACCTGAAATTCCCCTGCGTGAGACTCACCTTTCCCTTTGCCTTGTGGTATAAAAAGCACGGGAGCACCAATTATGACAAGAAGGTGTTAATTCCTGAAGACACGGGAAGCCTCCCGGGAGCTCCCTGATCTGAGGAGATTGAATGTATTTTGCAAGATAAATGGGTCTAAAAAGAGAGGAGAAAAAGTGCATTGTATACTGCAAAGCAAACAGTTGGAAATGAAATTAATTATACACCAAGCAGTGCATCAAGCACTCAGTACAGAGAAAGGAAGAGCCTCATGCTGATCAAAATAATGTTTTGGTATTCTCTATTAATTATACTTGTCAGTTTATGTGGTTCATTTCAACTAATTAGACTTAAAAAGCTTCCCAAAGACTCTGCTGATTTAAAATCAGGGCGAAAAAAGGATTTATATGCATATATTTTATTACCACAGCATTTCACTATTTTAATATTGTTCATCTTCCTACTATAGAAATCCCCTGATATTACATGCAGATTTTTTTTTTTTAAAGACATGATTTTTTCCATGCTAGGAATTTAATCTTTCAAAGTCTTCCTTGCTCTGTGAAAATGATGTTCAGCTGATTGGATTATTAGATAGAGAGCAGCATCCCGTCATTGGCTGGGTGAGGAGAGTGCCTGAAGTTTGATTAATTTGGCCATCTGAAATGCAGCAGAAGGTGCTGTTAAAGGAACTGGACGTTGTGTAGCGTAGCTGAGCCTTGCAAACCTCCTGATCCTTGCAGGCTCTGAGAAAGAGCTGCTGAAGTTAACAAGTCAAGGGGAAATTCAGCCACTTAGTACAGCCGTGAACACAAGTATGGAAAAAGAGTCTGCACTGGATGGCCAAGTGCACCAGCAGACAAGGAAATTGCATTTTCCCTTTGCAAAGGGAATATTTTTTAAATTTTGACACAATCTGCTTTGTGGACACATCAAATCTTCTGTAGAGCACATCTGAGATTGTCTGGCCATACTCCAGTCCTTGTGCACGCACAGGTCGAACAAAAGGAAGCTGATTTCATCTGGGGATTAGAACATAATTCTGAGAAACAATTACTTTGTTTGGTAGACAGAAGCATGATTAATAATTAATGCTTGCAAAAGCAAAAAACCAAACAATGTACTGTTACCTTCTGGGTCAGTAATAGCCTTTTTAGTTTTGGGGAGGGAGTATTTTGGCAATATGTCTTGGATATCTGAGGGTGTGTTATGCCTTTCTACAATGTATTTAAAGCAGCTTTGATACTGTCTGGACATCATGTTGGTTTTTTCCAGCTGGTGTTGTGACTTTTTAAAATTTGGTTTATATTTTTAACTCCCCTGTAAATTGAGCTATGGATCAGTGTGAGAATATTTCCTAGCTTCTATTTATATTATGGTTTTTTTAGTCCTCAGATTATTACAGTTTGATTTTTACCACTGAATTATTAAAGTTACCCAGGCTCCTGTGTTGATGTCTCTTTACCTCAGCTGTCCTTTTTGGGCATGACCTTTGTTGTACAACAATTGCATCCTGCAGGGGGGAATAATAATCAAAAGACATTTAGCAAAAGAAGTGAAAAAGAAAAATATTAAAACCACTGTTGTAATGGAAGCTGACTATTGTGTGTGCTGTAAGGCATTGGATAATAATGTGTGTCTAATATTTTGTTTAGAGAATGGCAGTGGTCTCTGCAATGTCCTGGGTCCTGTATTTGTGGATAAGTGCCTGTGCAATGCTGCTCTGTCAGGGGTCCCTCCATCACACTTTCCAGCAGCATCACCTGCACAGACCAGGTAGGACTGAGCTCAGCTCTGGGCTGGCAGGCTCTCTGCCCGTGCTCCTGTCTGTCTTGATAAATGATTGACTAATCAAAATTCTCTTTATCATTGAAGTTTTATGAGTTGTTTGCCTTTGTATTGCACAGCATCTGTTTTTTTGGTGAGTCTAATGTGTGTTGTGCTTTGCCAATCCAATGTGGGAATAATCATCCTTTAATGTCATTTTCTAACAATTGCCCAACATAAAAATCCCGTTGTGGGTGACAGTTCAGTTTCTGTGTCCTTGTTTCTCTCTCTCCTTCTTCCCATTTGGTGAAGTTCTGGAATTTCTGTAGAACTTGGACACTGTAACAGCACAGGTTTGTGGAACTTTTGTGCTTATCTAACTCAAACTGGGTTCAGGTTTGTTCCTTAAACCACGGGCACCAAATCTCCCTCAGTCACCCACATGTGCTGGAGTTTGGGTGTTTGCCTTGGGTTAAAGGAGACTCATTCTGAGGCTCTCAAGTTTACCTCTGAAAATTGATGGGGCTGCAAAAGTGTGGCCTGGAGGAGAATTTGGGACTGTGACTAGAGTGCAGTGCCTGTAAAAGCAGAATCAATCCCACAGGTTAGCAGGGGAGAACACAGCTCACTTGGACTGCTGGGTCTGCAGGGACAGCACAGCAGTGGTTTTATTGTGTTTTTATTAATAGAAATGGATCACATAACTCCTTCAGCTGCTAATTGCACTTTGAAGAGTGTGCTATGCTAAAAATTGAGGTGGTGGCATTTTCTACCACAGTATTTTCATCTGGTTAAAATTAGATGGGCCAGGAATGTCACTTAACCAAATCTGAATCCAAAGAAAAGGTGGGAGAGGCTTTAAGAGTTGTAAAAATGAAACAGAGAAAGTGTTAACTCACAGTGAGTGTTAACTCACATTTTACAATGTGGCAATTAATATTTTTATGTTTTTTGATCAAATGACATCCCTTCAAAGACAGATGGTCTTGAGCACAGGTCTTCAGCAACTTTAAAACTCAAAGTTTTCCCAAGTACATTTCTTGCCCAAAAGTCACAGGTATTGGCATTGTCTTGGTTTGTGGTAATAAAACATAAATGTTATAGAGGAATAGACCAAAATCCTTGCTAGCCAGGTCTCAGTAACCATGTCAGAGCATCAGATTAACCAAGGGTGTTACCTTTAGCCCCTGGCACTGGAAATCTGGGAGTGCTTGAAGTTTGAAGGGTGAGGGACTTATTTGGGCTTGCAGAGATTTATTATAGCACAATTATCAGTAATGCTGCTGGTTATTTGAGTGTGTCCCCAGTGAAGGAAAGGGGAAAAAAGAGCCCACCTAAACAGATATGTAAAAGGAAAACGTAATATCATTTTATGGAATCAGTTGAAACAAGTGACATTATGAGAAAAAATGAGAGCTGGGCAGATCCAGAGCTCTGCAACATTTGCCTAAGCTTGAAAAATCACCTTTTTTATGAGGCAAGAACAGCAAGACACTGAATGCATACCAAATGTTGGGGAAATGTGAAAAATGACAAAATCTTTCACTCAGGGATGTGCTACAGATAGAGTGAAGGTTTTACAGCTGCCTCATCACCTACTTAGAAGCAGCCAAGCTTTCCCTCCTGCGAGCCTGGCTCAGGCAGCTTCTCTGCACCCTACATGAATAAGATTGATGGTGTTCTGATCCCAGGCAGCCAATTTCAGTCTCTCAAGAAATAATCCACTACATTGACAGATGAGTGGAATTTGACATGATGTTCACCTCAAATTCAGATTGTGCTGCACCTGGGAAGTACCAGCCAGTGAGTGTCCTTTAGGGAAACTCTCAGATATTTTGGGCGATTTCTGCTGTCACAACAGAAAATCAAGACAGTGGGGTTTTTTTTATAAGGCCATGAATTTTCAGTCTGCCAACTGAATGTGAAAGGTTGTACATAAAAGGGATGGAAATATGTTAACTAGCAAACTGAGTGATTTTAATGTATTCAACTGCAGTCCCTGAGCACACCCTATTTTTCATATTTATATTATTAGGAATGCGTAGTTTACTTTTAGTTAGAAACTGTGTAAGTAAAATTAAAATGTTCAGCCAAATAAAAGTGAATAAAAAATGGATGCAGATGAGCCAAAGCATAATTTCAGCAATTTAATATTTGGTGTATGAAATTTCAACTTATTGAATCATGGCAAATAGAGTTGTAGTCAATAGCATGCTCAGCACACCTTTTCTTTCAGTTTGTGATCATGCATAGATAATGAGCTGCTCTAAAATAAGAGAGTTTGAGCAGTTCCTTTCCATCATGGGGCCACTTTGGTACAAGATAATTAAAAAGGCAGGTTCCACCCCATCTTGTGCTTCTCATTCTTGATGAATAGAAGAGTCTCACTGAGCACAGGAAGGTGCAGGTAAGAGATAAAATCCTCTTGGAGTGTATTTAGCATAATAAACTTGAACTGAACACAGTGGATTAGCACAGTGAATATATCCATCTGGACCACAGCAGTTAATCCAGTTTTGAAACCCTGGAAATCAAGGGCAACATATTAAAAGGTTAGTTTATCATCAGAGATTTCTGAGATTGATCTTCTTTTTTTCCTCCCTGAAACTTTCTTAAGCAAGTGTCAGAATGGGCTGAAATACATTTTTACACACTGTCCAATCACAGAAGCTTAAAGCCTCTTTCTAGTGCAGTATAATTTTTCATTTTTATAATTCAGTACTTCTTTATTCAGTTAGATGACTTAGGAGAAGGTATGAACCTGAAAACAAATGTGATAAAATGCTCTACATGACAGTGTTTGTGATTGACTGTAGCTTTATTTTCTGTGAAATGTTGGCAGGTGGGCACAGGTAGCAAGGCCATAGTAAATACTGCTTGCTTATAAGATGAATGATGCTGCATTGTTTGTGCCTGTTCATTAATTCTTTCTTGTCTCATTAACACAGTGAGAAGTTTGAGTGCTGCTCTTTAGTGCCCTTAAATATTGGTGCCTATTCCTTTTGACTTGGGTAGGTGAGGAAAAGGAGACCTGGGAGTAAACCTGCAGAACCCCACTGCAGTGTAATTCCCCTTGGGCAATACTCATGGCTTTCTGCAGAGTTTTTTATGACTATATTTCATTTTCATGAAAATCATGTTAGGCAAAGGATGTGTGAAAGCATTCACAGGAAATAACTTTATGTGGAAACAAATCTCCATCTTCTTTGCAAGCTTGTCATTTCTGTGTGATTTAAGAAGAAATAGTGGTAATGAAAAGAATTCCACACTGGTTGTTTTGGTCTCTAAGATACACACAGTTGTAGGGCTGCTGAATTGGCCTGAGGGGTTAGAGTGGACATGCTGATTTGCAGAGTTATCTGAGTGCCTGTGATAGTTCATTGATCATCTGATTGACAGGATTGATCCTCTCAGCAGCAGGAAGTAAATGCTGGGATTTGGTGACACAAGATATTAGCAAAGTACAGGACTCAAGTTTAAAAAAAATAAAAAAGCAGCCCTCACCCTTTCAGTCGTGCAATTCTTTGCAAAATTCTGACGTTGTTCCACAACAAGGTATTGGATCTTTCAGCTAACCATAGGTGACAACACTGGCCATCTGTTACTTGGAAGGACACAGGATTCACCTGTAGGTTTGTGCAAATGAATTAGGCACACATCAAGTTAGTCTTGTGTGCAGTGTAAAGATGGAAGGCACACACAAGCAGAAAAAATTACCCACTGTAGCACTGCTGACATTTGCAAATATGTTAATTAAAAATAGGCCTGTTCAGAGGAAGAAATCATGGACTGAATCAAGGCTGGAATTTTATGATGCTAAACATGAAGTACCTTTTATTGTGACAGTAGTTAATGATATGCCTATTAAAAATCTTCTCAAGAAGTGATTCTCTGTACTACATATTATGAGATGGAAAAATCAGTCTCAAAGCAATTCTGCACCAGCTAACAAGGAACATCAACCTAAGGATGCTGTGAGCATGTTTCTCAGTAGACAGCATTTTGCAGAAACTGTAGTCTGTCTGTGAGCAAAAAATGTCTTGGTTCTGAACTTGGTCTTCCCACTGATTTTTTTATAGCCCTGGGGTAAACTGCATATTTTCACATTTCAAAAGGTCTGCTATTTTCATATGCCCCATATATGTGGCTATTCAGTTCAAAACAGGCAGGGTTTTGAATCTAATTCCTCAGGAAGGTGTAAATAAAATGTGTGTCTACTTTGTAGAACAATTGAGGTTTGGAAGGTGAGTTCAGCAGGATTTTTGCTCTTGGTGTTGACAGAAGCAAGTGTGGCACTAGGCAGTTAATATATAAAAGTTTCTGTGATTAGCAAGAATTGTGTTTCATTAATCACATGGTGTGAATGCAAACTGTTACCTTCAGTATACAACATTCAAATTGCCAGGCAGCAACACAGCCAGCCATGGCCATGAAAGGTGGCAGCTATTGTTTCTTGCTGTGTTAATTAAAATGAGCACATTTTTAAGTTCTAAGGTCTGACTAAGTTTTCATTTACAACAGCAAATGCACAGGAAGCAGCACAGTGCCCTGGTTTGTTCACAGTCAGAAAATCCTGCTCACAAGGAGCTGTTCCAGTCACTCACTGGAAAGATCTCCCTTGTGATACCTTTGTTACACACACCTGGCCTTGACAGGCTGCTCTTGAAAATGTGAAATTACCAACTGCTAAGTGAAGAAATCCAGGTTGTAAGTACCTACTGTGTTCCTGGCCACATACAAAATACATTTGGATGTATGTGGACACGTATTTTGTTTAGGAAGAGAACTGATGTGACAAAATCAACACTTAAGCTTGAGGTAGGGTTTCTAGCAGCATGATGGCAATGAACTGCCTGCTGTGCTTGTGTGATGGGCTTGTTTACAGCAGCACACTTGATCAGAAGTATTGCACCCTGTGATTCTGGGTTTTTTTATTTATTTTTTTTTTCTGAAAAATCAAACCTCTGAAACAAAACCAGCATGGTTTCAGGATGTGCTTGCAGATAGGGTTAGCTGTGGGAGTTTTAGGGTCTGTAAGCTGTTGCCTGGGACACAGGGAAGTAAAGGGGAAGGGGTAGGTTGGCATTGCCAGGGATCAGGCTGTCCTCCCTGGCTGGACAGTGGCAGGGGCAGAAGGGCAGCTGGATCCTCACAGCTTGGTGCAGGTGGAGGAGAGCTGTCAGCAGTGACACTGCTGAATGTGGTGACTTCTTACTGCTTCTCCAGGGAGATGGAGCAACCTGAGGGGGAGCAGGGTGTCAGCTCCATGGGCTGTGAAGAGCAGCATGGCCAGGGTGTGCACTGGGGCCCTGATCAGCCCAGGGAGGCTCCCCAGGATCTGCTGGAAGAGTGGCTGCACTCCCCAAGAGTGCCATCTTTTCCCTGTTGGGTGCCACCTTTTCCTGGGGTCACCCTCACTGCACACCTTGTGCAGAACAGCAATGGCAAAGTGCTCCCACAGGGATAATGGGATGATGCCTCCTTTGTGGGTGCTGTGCACTGACACTTGCTGTGCCCTTCCTCCTGTCCATGCTCCTGTCCCCATCCTGTGCCACTTCAGCCACTTCAGCTCTCCCTCTGGCCTCTCTGCAGACAGAGCCTTGGGCAGGTGCAAAGCAAATCCCTCCTGCCATGGCAGGAGCTGCCCTGGCGAAGCAGGGACCAAAAATCCCCTCTTGCTGTGCTGGCCCCAGCAGCATCTCCTGCTCCCAGCCCTGTGCTGAGCCTCCCTCTCCAAGTGCAGCCTCGGGGCCCTGGTGAGTCATGCAGGGACCTTTCAGTGCACACCACTATTTGTAGTTCTCTGTCACAGCCTTAAAGACTGTGAGAATTCATTCCGTGGTGGTGAAGTCCCAAGGAAAATTTGGCACCTACAAATATAAACCCCAGAGGCAAACTACATTGCTCTGCACTGAAGTATTTCTGCTGATAACATCAGAAACATGCCTTTAATGATTAGCCTGCTTCAGTCCAAGGCTCATTCATATTTTAAAAAGTAATATTCAAGTGCATTGCTTCACAAGATTGATGTGTTTTCCCCTTTAAGTTTGAAATTGTCTATAATCTTTGTATTTCCTTCTGAATGTTTTTCTTTCCACTCTGTGAAGCCATCCTGTGCTGTGAGCAAGATTTTTTTTTTTCCCTGGTGGAACTCAGCATTTTTTGCTGTTTTCAGATGCCCTATACAGAACAGTTTTCTCCAGCTGATTTTACTCCTTTGCATGGGACTGATGCTGGAGCTTTCTGTTCATCATGCCCTGAGAAGGGACCACGAGGACTGCAGCACAGTTGGAATCTAAATTTATGAGGCTCAGGCAGTGCTGCACAATGGGGAATCGGGGGTGTGAATTAAGCTGAATGAAGTTACAAAGCCCAATGTTGCTGTGACTCATATTTCTACGCTCTATTTAGATTGTTTTTTGACATCTCTCTCTTGCCTTCTGTATTTCTTTTGGAATAACAGGTTGCCCCTTTTCCTTCACAGTGGGTAAAGAAAACACTTCTGCCCTTCTTGAAAGGTCACTTCAGTGACAGCAGCGTGCAGGATCACTGTTGCTATCATGATAATCAATAACTGTGTCCTACTGTTCCATTGTAATCCTTATTTTGAGAAAACAGCTTGGCTTGGGAACTGAATTGATGGCAGGAATGGAAAATTTTACTCGTTTTTGGATGATGTGGAAGTGATTCCTTGAGAATCAGCGAGTGAAGTACAGTACATAATCTGTTGGGATGGGTATCCTCGCTGTGGTGCAGGTCTCTGAGTTTCAGGTAACCCAGGGAATATCCTGCTTTCCATGAGCAGCTCCCCCCCAGCCACACGTGCTGGGAGATTTTTGGAATTGGACACAAATATTTCTTCCATGAACAGTTAAGCTTATTTGTATACCATGTACCTTAACTCTTACTAAATGAGTCGGCAACTAAAAACCAGCTTAAACAGTGATCCTTGTCTCTTGATTATCAGGAGAGCTACTGGTTCAGATTAAAGAATGTTTTTAATCCATTCTCATGCACGGTACAAAGATCCTACTGCTTTAATTTAGTTTTCTGTGGCTGAAAAATCTCAGTCAAGGACCCTTATTTTGGAATCAAGAACCTACCAAAACACAGTGAGCAAAATAAAATACACAGTCAGCTAAAATGTGTACAAGTAAAAGTTTTATATCTGTGGTGAACTTGATTAAAGACTCCTATGCATGTACATATCTGTTTGTTGGAAAATGAGGAACCTGGGACTGTGATTTTTCTGCGTTGTAAATAATGTCAGCAATCAAAGGCTCTGCAGATCAGCCTGAGTGCAGACAAGAGCCTCAGGATCTGAACTGCACCCCTGTTAAAACTTTATTTTTACTGTCCTCATTAATGCTCTCCAAAACTGCTGCTAAATATTGCTGGCAAGCAAGGCTTCAGTGCAATTGTACTGTGTTGTTCAGGATTTATTAATTATAATCTTTTCTTGCAGAGTCTATTTATATTTGATCATGACATTAATTGGTTGCCAAAACAAACTAGAGTTAATGGTGTTTAATTAAGTGGTTGAGAGCAAGCAAGGACATTTTATTTGGAAAATTGGTTTCATTGATTTATATGTTTGTTTCTTACAAGAACATGCAGAAATGAAGGGAACCTATTGGTTAGCACCTCTTTCCTACGTGCTGCCCAGGAATCACAATAACACAGTGGTGATTGAATGTGTTCAAGAGTTTAAAAGTATCTGTAGCTCATATGTTTGCCTATATAAACATATTAAAAAGTAGATGTTCACATTCTAAATCATTCTGAATTTAAACAAAACCAAAAACCAGACAGAAATGAGATCAAATAACACTGAAACTATCATTAAGGTCATGTTCAGAGCACTGCATTTTGAAAGAAAACACAATTTAGAGAAGACCTTACCTTCATTTCTGGACTGGCTAAAGATGCTGAGGATAAGGAAGGTATGGTAAAATACACTGAAATATTACTATATATGTTTTCCCTGTAATTGTATTAATAAAAAACTTCATTATTTTATTTCTATTATGTAGTAATTCCTATGCTTTCTTCATGTCTTTAAAATTGGCTAATTTTACAGTTCAGAAACCTTTGAACACCACCCTGTTTCGTGTTTTATAGCCAAAATTGGAACTGAGTAGGAAATTCTGAGGTCTTAATATTTGGGGATTTTGTTTATTTTTAAGAATCAGTTTCCTAAGTTGAAACTTTAAAAAGTGGTTTGATATCTTTGTGCCTTCTTTATTTCTGCCTTGATATTCCTCTTTGGGGAGAAAAATTATCAGTGTATGTATCAGCAGCTACCTAAAACAAGCCATCATTCTGATAAAGGCATAAATTCTGTCTGAAAGTATAAATTCAGATCTGCCAGTGGCTGCCTCTTTCCCAGGGGGACTCAAGACCACAGAGAGTTCAATTCAATACCAGGGTGAACATGAGGAGGGTCTTGTGTGTCCTTCTGGCTGGCACCAGCTCTTGTTTTGGTTTAGAGCAGCACTGAAATTAAAGTAGGTCTGGTGTTTTCAGAAGTTGCCCCTTTTAAGGATGCACTTTTCATTAAACAGCAGAGATCTGGGGGAAAACCCTGCTTTAATCATAACCTCTCATGGCTAAGCTAACACAGTTTACTGTGACTTTCATTAACACATTAATTTCCTCTTTTTTGGTTACTTTCATGGACTGCTTTCAAATTTGGGTGGTCAGCCAGCCAGAAATCACTACTGTGTGAAACAGGGGAACCCAAGGGATGAAATGGCCTCACAGAGGTTTTTGAGTTCCTAATTGTTTCCAGTGTGCTGGGGCAGGATGTGACAGAGAATGACTGTGTCTAAGCCAGCTCCCACATCTCCAGTATAATTATTTCTTTAGCAGTATCTTTTTGTGAAGCTTTAAAATGCAGCATTTTTTTCCCCTCCAGGTAATTAGAAACTGTGTTTCCTCAACTGACATCTCCGTGCTTTCTCCATTAAGTCAGCTGCCTGGGTGGTGTTTATCCTAACCTTGTTTTGAGTTTCTCCAACAAATAGATGATTCCTTTAGTTCTAATTTAGTTTCTCTTGGTATTTCTATTATCTCTTTCTAGTTGGCAGGCAAGGAAATCAGATGTGCATCAAATGAAACCATTTGTCATGGATTAGTGCATGCAAATGCCTTGATAACAGCAATAGACAAAAGCTGTGAGTGTCTAGGAAGAGAAAATTAACAAGGCCAAAGCAGCACTGATAGCTGTCCCTAAATGAGATTATTCAATGCCTAAGAGCAGGGCAACACTTCTGTGCCCTCCCTTGACATTTGTCCTCTACTGAAATCTTAATACATTAGGGAAATTCACAGTGAAGCCTGTGAAGTGTCTGTGGCAGCTCCTGGCTTTCCCAGGAATATGGACACATCAGGATCTTCCCTCTATCCATTAAAAGCCATCTGTATCCCCAGCAGAGGTGCAGGATGGGGCTCACAGGAGGGCAAAAGTAGAGAAAAAACATTAATGATCCTCCAACCTTGTGTATCCCAATTTGCCACAGCACCCTGGGAGTCAGGAGAGCTGCCAGGCTGGACACAGTGAATTCTGCTGAGGTTGAATGTATCCTCCTCAATGACTTTGGAAATATTTTGCATTTCCTTCTTTCCCCGAGGGCAGAATTGGGTAATTGTTTAATGCTGATTCCTGCTGTTGATACCACGATGAATTCAATGAGTTGAGTGGTTGTTAGATATTTATCTCATGCTTGTCTTGGTTACTCCAGTTCCATTATGAGCCTGGTTGGTCTCTTCTGAGTCCTCAGAGGTAAATGTGAGTTCTGGAGCTCCCTGCTCAAAGGATGGAGGGAGGAAGAGCTGAAACACAATTGGAGGAAGGGGAATTTTGAGATGCCCTGACTGTGGGCAATGAGCATCCAGGGCACATTGTATTTCTAACCCTCCAAAACCACCCCTGGGGGATCACCAGACACAGAGGTTATCATTGAGTGCAAAGTCCACAGTGTAGGCAGATTATCAGCTGATTTCTGTAGGTTTTCATCCTGTTTCAGTCCATATTTCCCCTCTCTCCTTATTTTCCCTCTCCCTTCCTCTAAACCATTTCCTTGGTTTTCTCTAAATATTCCTTTATGTAGGCTCCTAAGGCTCTCACTTTTGGAAAAGGCTTTCTGAGCTTCCTCCTCTTAGTTAATGCACCTTAGTGTGGTGTTTGAGTAACAAAATTCCATTTGATTCCATCCCAATTCAAATGCCACCAATATCTTAATAAACTAAATAGTTTCAAACAGTTCTATTTTTAAAAAACATCAAAATGGAGCTATTTGATCAAAAAACTTGAAATGCTAGAAAGAATTTCCTACTTTCTGATGTTGGCAGGATAGACTAAGTGTTTTCTAAGAAAAACTGGGAAAAATATAAAGTTATCCTCTTCTATCCATAGGAAGAACTATTTCTGTTGATCAGAAGATTTCAGTGGTTTCTGGTGTCTCCACACCCCACACATTTTTTGATTTGTACCTTCTACAAGCAGTGTGGTATCCAGCAGTTCTTTGTAGCAGTCAATCCTCTGAGGTTCAGGCTATGCAAGTCCCCCCTAAACCTTGTTCTTAGGTGAAATGAATTATTTCTTACCTTCCTTTCTTGTTTTTTAGCCTATCAAAGAAAAAGGTGAAATCTATAGTGTCTAGAGATGGAAACAAGCTACAAAGAAGTATCAGATTTATACTGAAGTCCTTCTGATGAGGATTGTGTGTCTTTGGTATGCTGCTCCCTAGATGTGAGGGGCTGTGCTCTTTAACAGGTGAGAAGAGATTATCCCTTAGTCCTGACAGAATCTATTAATCAAAATCTGGAGGGGAAGTTCATACAGAGTTTAGAATGCAAACCTGCTTTTAAATGTAACTATAGTAAAATAATCTTCTCTGTATAATGCATTATATAAATTAGTATCTTAAGTTTCAGATATCTTTCTCTGAGCTGTGCCCCGTCTGCTTTCCAAGTGCTTTAATGCCCAGATTTCACATAGGAGGCAAAGATATCAACAAAACTCAAATATGCCTTTGTCAAGAGGGATTATTCCATATTTTGATATCACATATGGGTCTCAGAACCTCATTTGCTACAAAGGCAGCCTTGTTTTACAGGGACTTCAGCAACCACTGCCTGTTTGGTTCTTTCTCTTTATGGCCAGCCAGGGACAGCCTGTGCAGCATCCTGCAGTGGAACAGAACAGAACAGGCCATCAGGGGAAGCAGCTCCCCCCAGGAGCACATTTCTGGGAGCTGGGATGGAACCAAGTGAGGTTTTGTTCCTCTGATCCTCACAGCATCCTCTGGTGGCTGCCAGACCCTGTCCTGTAGCTGGTACCCAGAGCAGGATCTCCCTCCTCGTGCTCTGTCCTTGGCACTGGGCAGGGGGATGGATCAGGAGCCTCTCAGCTCCTCTTTTCATGGAATCAAGAGCTTTGCCTTAAGCCAGCTTCATGCTGGCTTAAACTTCCATGGTGGTTAAGCTGTAATGGCTCAGACTGCCCCAGCTGAGAGGTGTAAAGAGCCCTTGTGTTGCTGGAGCTCAGCTGACAAACTGGTTGTGCCATGTCCAGGGAGTGTTTCCCTGCCCAGGGAATGTCCAGGCTCTCAGCTGAGCTGCAGAGGGGCAGTGCCAGCTTTGCTTCAAGTGTGGAGCTTCCCACTTTCTACTTAACTGCTTCCTTAAAGAGGGGAGAAGATAGGGCTTGTCTTAGGACACAAAGGCTTCCTCTTTAACCATGTTTCTCACTCAAAACCTACACTTCCCACCTGAGTTTAGTGCCGTGCCTCCAGCCTTTCCCAGGCAGTCTAAAATGGGTTCTGTATAACTCAGGGTATTTTTTGAAATGTGTCTGATTTGCAAATATTACCTGCCCACTGTTACTGAATAGTCAATTCTTGCAGGCCAGCTACAGCAACTTGGAAACTTGTGTCAAGGTAAATGTCATCTTATAAAGGGAAAAAAAAAATCAGACTATTTCTTTTGCTATAATTGGAAAAAAAAACCCAAAATCTCTTGCTTGATTCTAAAAGCACAGATTACTCTGGGGAAAGCCCCAGAAGATCTGTCCCAAAAGAGGACTGTGCTCTGGGAATCCTGAGTGGAAAATAAGCTGTGAGTGTTGTCTTGTTTGACCCAGCCAGAGCTGTGGGCACACACTTGGTAGGGACAGGATGCAGTGAAGGTCCTGTGTGTCCTCCCCCACTGATGGCCAGGTTTGGGCTCTGGCTGTTGAGGCTGACTGCAGAAGTTCTGCTTCTCATTTGTTGGAACCTAGAAAACCTCCAAGCTGGAGAAGGGTCTTCTCCATGATTTATCTCTGTTTTGGCAACACAAAAGCTCAGAGGTTCAATAGATAGTTATCAGAATTTTTGTTTCCTGCCATTTTTTGCTCCTTTTGCTGTCATAGAATGAATTGTGTGTCCCACTTCAGATTGGAGTCACCTCTTTGGACTGGGGAGTCCTGGCAAGGGATCCTTTTCCAGAGGATCCTTCTCTTCTCATGCCTTGAAAAGCTGACTGAGCACCAGCTGCTGCCCTTGGCCTGGCTTGCAGAAAGTGTCTGGAGGCTCTCATTAGGCCTTGAGTATCAAACTAAGACTTGATTCGCTCTCTACTGATGAATTAATGTAAAAAATGCTCATTGAATCTCTTGTGGTGATAAGCTTTCACGTGCTTGAGTAATTGTAGTAAATTTTCTGTTGTGACAATTGTTTATTTTTTAGTTTGGGGAAATACAGGGTAAGAGTCTACATTTTGAAAAGCAGCGTTGCTTTTGTTGTGTGACTAAAGCAGTGTAAATAATAGAATTTTTTTTATATATATGACAGCCAAAGCAAGATATCAAGTGTTGGTTTGGTGCAGTATTTACATTTTTAAATTAGTTTAGAACCACTCGACTGTTTTTCTGACTAAGTGGGAAAAAAATAGAAAACAAAACCTGAAACAATTTGACAAATTTCTAGACACTGAAAGAAGAGTGAGGAAATGGCCAGATAAATAAAAAAGACTAGGGATGATACTGCTTCTTTCCTTAAATAGATTCAATTCAGAGTATCTCTAATCAGAAGTTGTGTTCTGCTTTAGGGGCTGACTCTTCATCTTTCTCCCTAAAGTAGAGCTGTGGTGTTAAGATATGACTGGAAGGGAGAGTTCCTTCCAATAGCTCTTCAATTTTACATCTTGAATAAATAAATAAGAGAGCAGAGATGGGACATCAGGATTTTTCTATCTCACTTTTTATGAGAAAGCAAAAAAAAACCAAAAAAAACCAGTCTATTGCTCTCAGTCTCCATGGGTAAGGCAGTGTTCTGTGGAAGTTTGGATGGGCTTTGAGACAGCCCCTAACCCTGCCAGAAAGGGAGGAGATGGACAAGGCAGATCTAAAATCTCTGCCACTGAAGTGGAGTTCATGGCTCTGCTCTGAGCTGGTGGGGGCAGTTGCTGATCATTCAGAACTCAATATATGTGCAAAGGAGGTTGTAACAAACAAAGGATGCATATCACAAAAGCAGCTTGTTCCAAAGTTTGCCCTCTGGACAGGGAACACTTTGGCAGATTTTTCTTTCTTTTGGGATAAAGTTGAATCCCTGTCCCCCAGCTCTCAGAGCAGTGTGAAAGACAAAGACTTTCTGCTGTTCTGCTGTGTTTGAACTCAAGGCTTGACCTGTAGCTTCTCTCTGAATTTTGGGGGAGGCAAAGGCAGCACCAGCCCAGCCCATGGCCTCTGCTCATCCATTCAGGAAGAAGCAGGAGCCCAGAGGGAGGGAAAGCAAAGCTTTGACAAACCCCTGTTTTTCTGCAGTGCTGTTCTGTTTTGCTGACTTCAGTCATCTGAAGACCTCTGCTAATTTAATGAGCACATTTCACTTGTCAGTGTGACAGTTATCCATGTCAGACACCAACACTCCTCCTTTAACACACATCTGCTGCAGTTATTCTGCTGTCCTTGAAGAAACTCTGACTGAAATGTTACTTTGAGATGCTTTTAGTGTTTTGGTTTTTGGTTTGGTTGGTTTTTTTTTTTTGTTTTGTTTTGTTTTATTTTGTTTTGTTGTTTTGTTTTTTTGTGTTTTTTTTTTCTTTCTTTCTTTCTAACTTAATCTTAGTATTAAAATGTGTTTATCTCAGTAATAATATCTTCTTTTGCCATTTTTATGGAAACTCAGCTCTGCCTTGCACAGCACCACTGCTCTCCTCTTCTAGAGAAGGCAGCATTGTCTCTCAGCAGTGTTAGATCTGTGTGATCTAACAGCAGTCACTGAATCCAGCAGTTGTGAAAACCCTCCCTAACTGTGCCCTTTTCATTGCAGGGAGGGTGCAGGGGGTTGTGGTGGTATTCCTGTGTGGACATATTTGTTTTAAAGTAGACTGGCAGTAAATGGGTTTTGTGCCAGCAGGTGTTTAGTGAAATGTAGACTTGTGTTAAAAAACCCAAAACCTCACACACTTCTGGTAGGAACATACCACTTTCAGCAGTTCCAAATATGAGTAAGTTTGAGAGAGAAGTGGAGATCTGATGTGCTGGGTTTGGTGGCAGGAGGGGGGCTCCAGGAGTGGAGCAGTGAGAGGCTGCCAGAACCTTCCCCTTGTCTGACAGAGCCAATGCCAGAGGCTCCAGGATGGCTCTGCTGGCCAAGGTCAAGCCCAGCAGAGAAGGAGGCATTAACAATAATATGGGGATTTGGGAAGGAGGGAGGGAATTTGGGACTGAAACTCAGCTGGGAAGAGGGGAGGCATGGGAAGGAAGATGTTTTTGAGATTTGTTTTTATTTCTCATCATTCTGCTCAGGTTTGGTAATAGGTTAAAGTGATTTCCCCAAGTGAAGTCTCTCTTGCCTCTGACAGTAACTGGGGAGGGGCCTCTCCCTGCCCTGCCTTTTGCTTTGTCTCCCCTGTCCAGCTGAGAAGAGCAGGGATGGAAGAGCTTTGGTGGTCACCTGACATCCTGCCAGGGTCAATCCACCCCACCAAGGGTTTGGGCTTTTTATTTTTATTTGGGTTTTCTTATTTTTTACCTCTTTCCAAAGCTTTGTGATGCCTGCTGAAGTCCCAGCCCAGTTTTGTGATATCTTTTTGTGCTGTTTCCCATCTTGTTGGATGATCTCTTGCTGTCAAATCTCAGAGCCCAAACTTTCTGCCAGCAGGAATAGAGTAGGGTGTGAAACACTTTGGATTTTGATGGCCCTTCATTTGGAATAGAAAATGTAGGTTCATTTCATAGCTGACAAAGAGCTGATTATTTATATTTCTTAGAAAACAACGAAGAACGTCCGAGAATCTTTTTTTACCATTATGGATGACTTTCCTTGTATTTTCACATCGTTCTTTTTTGAATCATGACAAAGTGAGATTAAACAACAAACAGCCCCTGAGATCTGTCATTTTCTTTCCAATGATTTGCATAGGATGGTGCCCATAAATTATGGAGGCAGTTACTGGATGCTGTGAATGCACAAGTACTTTGTGATATAATTTTGAGAAGCATCCTGTGTATTATATCTGCACAAGATAATGATGCTATTCTTTAAAAAAAAAGCTGCTAAACATTTTCAGGACAGTAAACCTTTAGGCAAGGGTGCTAATTTATTTCTTTTTTAACATAAAATTGGGAAGTTTTATGCTGTATTATATAACACTCTGCTTGCCTCTCTTCTTATTTATTTAAACATTATAATTACAAAAGTCCTCAGTGTTTTAGACCCCCCCCCCCTTTTTTTGTAGGAGGATTTGTAAATCCTCCTTCTGTAAATGGGAAGCTTGGGAAAGATGCTCTGAGAAAAGCATGCTTAATTCTGTTCTGCTGCAAAGACTCCTTATTTATGGCTGCTTTTATTTTATGTATTTCCCTTCATTACTTCTTGAGGAGGATAGAGGAAGGGGGCAAAGTATCATCCCCCAAAGTGAGAAAGTGTGGACATGCACATGGCCAGGCTTGTCTAGCTTTTCTTTCTCTGTGGCACAGGAATATTCACTGCTGGCTTCTGTACATTACCTCTTGTAGTGCAGAGACCCATTCCTAGTGTGCAGAGCTGGAATCTTCATATGATAGTCCTTTCTTGTCTTCTCAGTACAACCCATAGTGGGATGTTCACAGCAGCAAGGGTCCCCTCATGGGGAGCTCAGTGCTAAAATTTCCCTCTGGCTGAACAGGTCTTGCCCTCTGTTATTCAAATACTCTTGAGGGTTTGGGGTCTGGCTGCATTCCTGCTGGTTTTGATGAAGACTGAAATGTTTTCAGTCCTGCTGTTGTTGAGAGCATCTTTCCTCATTGTCCAAGTGCCAGTGTGGAACAAGATGTTTCCCCTGGGACCACAGCTTGTCTTGGCCCAAAGCAGTGGGAGCAGCACTGTGAGGGACAGCAGAAAATCCCTGTGCTGCACTGGCCATGGGAAATGGATGCTGTTGCCTTCTTCAGATTTCCCCCCCAGTCCCTGAGAGAATTCCTGCTGCCCTGGCAGCAGGGAAGGTTTCTCTCTGCAGCTGCAGGACAAGGTGTGTAAGAGATGCCCCTGTTCCTCTGCCCTGTGCCCCCAGGGCAGTGTGGCTCTGTCTGTCCTGGGGCACAGCTCTGGGGCTGGCAGTGCTGCTGCTGAGCTGTGGCCCCAGTGGGACACTCACTCTCCATGTTTCTGCCTCTCCCAGCTGAGCTGGGGGTTGAAAAGGTGCCACTGCAGGCACAGGGCTTCTGCCATTGTTTAGGTAAAATCACTCACTCAGATTCCCTGATTTTTCATTATTTGTTCTGTTATCTGTCTACCCCTGCCCCAATAAAGATATACTTCTAACGTTTTTATTTTACATTCTGTGTTCTGGTGGCCACAGCTGGGCAGATCCCAGTGCTTACAAGGATAGGTTTTCTAAGTGAAGTACTTAAAATCATAAAGGATAAATGTATGAAACCTGAAACCAGTATCAATTACCCTGCCTTTGTTCTTCTCTAGAAATATTTTTCTTATTACATTTTGAATTACGATTCCTGTAACAAATTCTAAAGCACATCCATCAATTCAAGTGCAGAGAATGCTCAAAGTGTCTTTAAGTCTGCCATGACTCTTTCTGTCAATATTTCATATTTGGCTAAGTGCAACTCATGCTGTAAACAAAGCCATGGCAAACTGGGGGAAGGTAGTGCTTGGATGTCCATACCCCAGCTTTGCATCCACAGCTTTTCTCTAATCCAGCTCAATTCTTGCTTTGCATTCCCTGCATCCACATGGATTTCTTCCATGGGGTGTTCAGGCACTGTGCCCTTCTGTGTGTGGCAAGATTCAGAAGTTGCAAATCCATGAAATCAATCTACTTGGTGATCTTCCAGTAAATAACACCTGAGTTTGTCCTTTGTTCAGCTTTATGATAGATCATAATTTGAATTTAGAGCTGTTTGCCAGCCTGGTGGGCAGAGGGGTAAATCTGCTCCCCTTGGGAGCCTCCAGCCTGGCAGCACCTCACCTGTGTGGGATGCTCAGAGCCTGGCAGGGAGAGGGTGCTCCAGGGATTCCTTGCTCCTGGTAGCTGTGACTGGGGATTTAAGGAAGTAGCAGGCTTTCTTTACTTGCCATACATTTTGCTTCCATCACACTTCTGGCAGTGATTTTTATCATGTAATAGTCTATAGCCCTAAAATATCAAATTGTGAACACATCTGTAGATTAGGTTTAACTTTTAGTGCTTTTCTGTATTTAGACATACATTATTTCTTTATTGGCAATGTTAAATTGTTCTAGTTGAAGATTTAAATATCTGGATTTTATTAATTTTCCCCTTCTATCAGAATCATGCCAACATCATAGAATCTTGCCCAGTCAGTATATGAAGATATTTTCTCCTTATAAGTCTCTTACATAGGTACACAATATGAAAGAGTGGAGGCTATAAAGATTTCATCTGTATGCTTTCCTGTAACTTAATTTATATTTCTTATTTTTTTTTCAAGGAGGGAGATTTCCCCACCTGTGGGGAGAAAAAGAGAGGTAGACTATGAAACATTGTTCTTAATGGCAGCAATGAGAGTGTTCTGTGATTTGGGATGGTAGAGCAAGTCTGCTGGGAAATGGAGTAGTAGGCCAGGAGAGGGTATTGTGATCAAAGTGCATAGTAAATTAATTTACCTCACACTCCAGCAATTTATCACATAGATATCACCTCTACATGTGTAAAGATATATGAGTATGGATGTGATATTGCTCTAGTGCTTATATCTTATTCCTGAACCTAAATAATTTAACACTCGTGCTTTAACCTTATTGAAATATTAAAACCCTGCCATTCCTTAGATTTAGTTTTGTTACAACTGTTACATTACATTTTTGTGTCATTATGACACCCATTGGTAGCTCAGCCCAGACAGGTCTTTGGCTGTTTGAATAGAAAGCAAAGTTGTTTTGGGCTGGTAAATGCAAAGAAATTTCATGATGAACAAAGATACACTTTGTAAAGTAGGAGGAATGATAGATTCACTGACATCAGGAGCCTTTTTTAAAAGAGGCTTTTCATTTTCTTCCCCTTGCAACTTTTGGCTTGTAGTCATTTCCCATCTCTAGAGCAGTTCTGAGTGCTTTTTCAAGTTGCACTAGTTATGCTGCACAATTAGACTTGGCTGGTAAACAGTTCATTAAAAATATCTACTTCAAAGCAAGATGAAAGGCAGCTTTTAGAGGTTTTGTTGGAGAATAGAACAAAATAAAGATCCACCTATTGTTGAAGGGCCTCGAGGTCAGGGAGTGGAGGTGGTGCAGTGAAGTTGGGCATGGGGAATTCACAGTTATGCTCTGGCCTGAATTAAGGGGAGGAAGAGTTTTCTTTGCTGCTCTTGGGCCAGGGCAGTGCCCTGACAAGAGGCTCTGCTGTCTGTGCCTTTGACCAAAACCTGCCTTGTTCCTCAGCATCTCTTTCCCATCAAAATCCCAAGGGGCTCCTCCTCAGAAGGTTTCAGCTGTACAGAATGTGTGCTGCCAGGTTACACAAACATTCCCTCTGAAAAATCCCAATTATCTCAGTGCCTGTGCTGCATTCAGTGAGGGTGAGCTGGTCCCTGCTGCTCTTGGAGCTGGCACAGGGCTGCAGAGAGAGGATCTTCCCTCTCCTGCCCTTCCACAATCTCCAATGATTCCTTGGCTCCTGGCTGCAGAGCCACCAATTTCTTAGAATCCCTTTATTGCCAGTGCTCTTCTAATTAATTACTTATCTCCAGGTCTTTTAAAAATCTGTTAATTGGTGTATGTAGCTGTCTGTTTCCCTTAAAGTCTGAAACCATTTTATGCTCATCTTATCTAAGTGTACAATCAGCTAAATTAATACTAATTACAGTTTCCGAGGCTCTCTTGAATTCATTTTCTGAAGGGAGAAAAATTTTCTTGATGTTTATTTACAAGTAGAGGTCATGAATATCCCTATATTAATCTTTTTTGATTACTAACACCTGATAACTCAGATTGCTTCTTCCTAAAGTATTTTTGGTTCAATTAATTTGCCTTTACTGCTGGATCTAACACACATTCTGCTGTAGTAAATCACCTGCTAATGAAAGTACATCTTCTTAAATCAGTTCAGACTTGCCTTGTTAGGCTTCTGTTAGAGGTAAAGAATGTACTTTAAAATACTTACAGAAAATGCAAATAAAAAATAGTTATTCAGATAATTAATTTTCATTTAAATTTTTCAAGTGAAATACTGTGACCCTTAATTTTTTTTGAGTGGGTTTGACCATCATCTGCATTTTTCTTTGTATTTTTTTAGCATAGTATTATTAGTGTTTCTTGTAGGTTTTTTCTGAGTCTCAGAACCTGTACTATCAGTAGGAAATATGACCCAAGGAAAGCAGGAAGGGTTTTCAGAAGGTCATGGAACGATGAGCTGGTGCAAGTGTTGTAACTCAGACTCACAAAACTGCCAAGAGGAAGGGGATGGAAGAAGTTGATTGTCTTGTGTAGGAGAAAATCTTTCAAAAACAAGCAGTTGGATCTTGGTTGAGCTTCCATCCTCCTTTTACTCCATCAGCACAATGCAGGCACCAAGTCAGACCACGTTGGTTCAGTGACATTTTACCAGCACTGCCCCACAGACTCAGGGCAGTAGATAACTGTTCCAGGGTTATATAGAAAAGCAGCTTTAGACCCTCAACAGATGAAATTCACTGGTGGCTCATGGGAGGGGTTTCAGATGAGCCAAGTGACCCATCAGAGAAAGGTGAGAATGCTAAATCAGGATTTCATCTTAACCAGGGCAAAATGAATCTCTTCCACTGAGGTAGAAAATTTGTCATGGCAGCTTTTGTCCAGGTCCTCAGGAGAGAGTGTGGTGTGTGTGTCTGCAGGTGGCAAAGAAGTGTTTGGGTGGTCAAAAGAGAAGAAGGATGCAGTGATGTTAAATAAAGAGGCCAAAGCTACAGAATCATTTTGCAATGTGTCAGACTCTTCACAAATTAACATATGGTGGCATTCAAAAACACAAATTAGGGACTTGGACAACTAAGATATATTTGGATATTTTTTTAGATTATAATCTTGATTTATATGTGTAATATAGCTATTCAAATCTTTATTTAATGTTGCTAGTGCAAACCCTAGTTATGCCTGCACTAAAATGTGCACCTGATGTCCATGATATCTGGCTTTTTAGGCTGATACAATATAGTCAGAACAAAGTTCTTCTCTTGTCACAGCTGTAGCAGGACTCATCATTGTACCCAGTCTCAGTTTTCAGTGTTGTCCATTTCACCCTGCCTGTAACTTGAGCATCATCTTCAGCTTGTGTCATCCTGGCTGTGTCTGAATCATGCTGCATGAGCCACCTGAGATGCAGTTGTTGAGGTTTATATGTGCAGCCAGCAGTCTTATTAAGGTTCTTGTTCTATACTTGGATTATTTCCACCTTTTGTAAGTTTTGTTAAACTGTTCTGGTCTCTGATTGTCCTTAGCCTGTGCCTTGTCTTCCCTCTGTGCTGGTATCCCCTTTTCCATTGTATCAGTTGTAAACTACTTGTTTTGATTATTTAATAGTATTTTTGTTTGTTCCCAGCAGATTTATTTCCTATTTGTTGTGTTACTCTTGCTTTCCTGTGTGCCTTGCACTGGGCAGGTTTTCATGTTGCTCATTCCCACAATACTTTCTGTACCCTTTCCAAGCACCAAGTCCCTTTTGGCATCAGGGGATTAGGTGTAGCAATTGGTCTGATATTCTGTAATAACTTATCTATTACTGCAGAAACAAAGACTATCTAAAGAAAGTCTATCTTCAAAAGCCTGTACTTAGGATAAAAAATTATTCTTAAACTCAGGTGACTTTATCTGATCTCCAGAGACATCTCCTGGGACAGAGTGCTTTAGGTACCCAAATTCAGGTTTGTACTTTCTGTGGATTTCAGCCATGAGTTTTCAGGCATTTGGTTTAAAAGTTACATCAGGGTCTCTGATTCATTTCACCCTGAATATCCCCCTCTCATAATATGATTCTAGGCATGTCCACACAGTGCAGAGAACACAGAGGTGTCCTCGTTGGAACCTGAGCCAGCACAGGGGCATCAGGACACACTCACTGTGTTGATTTGCTACCCTGCTGCCCAGGCATTCTTTGTGTTGCTTCAGTATCACATGTGTTGATTGCAAATCTGCTTTCTGCACTCAGGTGTTCAGAATAGCCTATTTTTAAGCTATTATATCATCCTAGAGGCTCATAAGACCAAAATTCAGTATTTTAAGCATTATCTTAATTGCACACATTTGTGTTCATGCTATGTTTCTCAGATTTTGTTAATGAACTAAATTATCAGCAAAAATTGTTAGAAGGTGTAGCTAAAATTTGATGTTGATTGACTCACTTATGCCTGTGGGTGTGCATAATATGGAGTGCCCTGGTTTATTAATCGGAACCAAATTTTACTCTCTGAAAGAAGGAAGATGTTATTAAAGTGAAATACATGTGCACAGCCAGGCTATTGCCCTACAAACTGTGGTGATAAACCTGAGGCTTAGGTACTCCTGAAAATATCCCCTGTGGAGAAGGACATGAATTTGTTTATAATAATTCAGGGACTTAGAACAGGATTTCTGCTGGCGTTTGTAGCCCATGCCCTGGCAGCAGTCAGCAAACTCTTTAATTAGCATCTAAACCCAACTTTAGGGCCTCAAGGGTGACCTTCAGTAGAGGGGAGCAATGAGACACTTTTAATTTCCTAATTACTGAGTGGGGCTAATGGATGCATGGCGACATCAATTCCAGAAAAACTATTCTTGTTCCTCTTGGGTTCCTTGGACTCCTTTGTGTGTATTGATTGCATCTCTGCCCTGAAAAATGTATAGGCAGTGTGAAATAAAGCTATTTTAGCCTGAGGGGCTGTGAGATCAACACTGTCACTGTGTACAGGGTGATTTAAATGTGATATTCCAAACAGAGTGCCCTCTGTGTCTAGAGTGCTCATCTCCACTGAAATAATAATTATTAACTGTGCTTTGTTTTTAAAGAAATAAATGTGAAATAGGGATTTTCCTCAGAGCTGAAGGGCTTAAATGGCTCCAGTGAATAGCACACATTATGCCATGAGTTAAGAGCAGCAGCTGAGGTCATGGTACTTTTTCATGAAGGGAAAGAAAACATTGAGGGGGGACCTCAAAGCTGCCTAAAACTTCCTCACAAGGGAACAAGTGGAGGGTCAGGCACTGCACTCTGCTCTCTGATCAGGGACAGGACCCAGGGAAGAGCTGGAGCTGTGCCAGGAGAGGTTGGGGTTGGCATCAGGGAAAGGTTCTGCCCCAGAGGGAGCTGGCACTGCCCAGGCTCCCCAGGGAATGGGCACAGCCCCGAGGCTGCCAGGGCTCCAGAGAGTTTGGGCACCACTCAGGCACAGGATGGGATTGTTGGGGTGTCCTGGGCAGGGCCAGGAGTTTTCTGTCCCCACTGGAGCAGCTCAGCTGCTGGTTTATCTATAATACTCACAGGGTGTCTCTTATCTCTGCTCTCCAGCCCAAGTGACTCAGGGCAGTGCAGAGCCAGCAGCTTCTGGGGCTCAGACCTTGCTGCTGCCATGGATCTGGGACCTGCTGTTGGATGCAGAGGCCACACCATGAGTTCTTTGCATCACTAGGATACAGGGTGCTGCTTCCCCTCTAGTTTTCTACACCTCTTGTTGACATAGCTCAAGCTTGTGTAGTGACCTGGAACCAAGTAATTGCTGTGCATTAAAGTACATGTATTTACTGGTGTAAAATGCCAGTAATTGTGCCATATAGCAATTACACCAGCCCAAAAGTTGCTCATCTAAATCAATTTGACATGTGATGTCTTCAATGCTTTCCATCAGTTTTGCATAATGAAGAATGGTAAATAAATATTTGGTGTTTCCATGTCATCTGGCAATGTTTGTGCTTTCCTGGGTCCTTCCCCTTTATTTGTCCCTGCTGGAAATTTAGTGTTGAAATTGGTTAAGTGCCCTTGATTCCCCTTGCTACTTTTTCTGTTCTCTCTCTTTTTCCCCACTTTGTCATTTTTAGGGTGAGCATCTTACATCATACTAAAAAAGAGCAAAACTTAAATATATTCCTTCTGTACTATTTTTTTTCCAAATCTATTATGTTTCTAGCTCCCAAAGTGTCAGATGTTATGGCTGAACTATCTTTTTTTTTTTCAACCTGACATTGTTTACTTTAGAAATAGCTTGGAGAAGGTAGAGCTGACATATGACTTCAAGTGGAATTGCATCTATTTTGTTAAGTCTTGTATCATTTAATGATTTTCCCCTTTAAAAAGGAAAAAATCAAACCACAAAAACAATTCAAAAAAATCAATTGAAATGCAGTTCAACAAATGAAAATAACAGTTAATGTTGGCCTTCAAAGTGAAGCAGGGGGAGTTAATGCTGGTATTCCCTCCAGAGCCTAGTGCTATTTTTCTTCTTTGATAATACCAACAAAGTGGAAGCAGCTTGGGCAGATTTGTGTGGGGAGGTGTAAAAATTGTGGGAGTGTGGAAACAGCAAAATAAATTTATCTTCATCCCACTACAGTGTGTCATTGCAGCTGTTTATTTCAGTGGCTGTTCCACAGAAAATGCCAGAGCAGAGCTGATTTCTCTGCTGCCTCAAGCTGGCTGCAGCACTGGGGCGTTTTCAGGTGATGGGCCAGCAAGGAACAATGAGCCTGAATTCTGCTCATGTGCCTTGGACAGAGGCAGGTCCTGCTTCTTCACCAGAAAACAAAATTCTGCTGCCAGGAGCTCTGCCTGTGCACGGCAAGAAAAGTGAAAAAGAGGAGGAGCTTGAGCTTGGAGGATGCTCTTTCCTCTCAGATTTAAGGCCACATCCTGTAAGTTTTTTTCCCCTGTGTCCCCGTTTCTCAAGGGAGCAGTGGGACAAAGGCTGAGAAGGATTCCCCTGGATTTCACAGCTGCCTTCTCCCTCTCACTGGGAAAGTGCCACAGTGAGTCACTTGTAAAAACAAGAGGTGACTCCAGGAGTGTTGCTGTTGTTGTTGACTGTAGAGGGGGGAGCTCAGCACCCCCTGATGAACCAGAATTTCTGCTTTTGCAGGACTGTGTGTTTTGGCTCCAATATAAATTAAAACCACTATTTTTTATAGGACTTCCATGGTACTTGAGTTGTTGCATAGCAAAGTGACCTCACCATCTGCTCCCAGGTTCTCATCATAGACCAGAGACAGGTGTGACTCTGGGTAGAAAGGGGAGAGAAGACTTTGGACAATTAAATAAATGCAGGTTCTTTGGTGTTTATTAAAGCATAGTAGCTCTCATATTTAAATATAAAAATAACCCTTGCAATTTTTTCCTAAAGTTCATCTGCTGCTATATGTGATTCTGGTGCTCCTAAACTTAGAAATGCTTAACATAAATTATGACCTAATTAACATTTGCATGGTAATCGAGACTTCCTACAGCTTATTCTCCTAATTAACACATGACAAATGATCAAGAATTAATATTTCATTGAAACATAAGTTGTCCAAGAAAGCCCATTAATGCTGAGGAAAACGTTTTGTTGCCTTATAGTTTTATAACTGAAGAGTGTTCTGTTACAGCTGAGACTATTATATAATTTTGTCATTAAAGTATTTGTTATTACAAAAATTATTGCAATAAGGATGGGTGGAGGTGTTTCCATTTTTTCTCAAGTTGTGTTACAAATAGATGAATACATGTCCTAACATGATCACCTGGGCTAATTAGGGCTAGGGGGAGTTTGGGTTGCTCTGTCATTCCTCACAGTGAGCTTCAAACAGGTGCAAAGAAGGGCCAAGCCCAGGTGCTGTCCTTTTGTTTATTTGCAGTGTGACAGCACCAAAGGGCAGGGTCTGCTCTGTGCAGTGCTGGGAGCAGATCTCAGGTGAGCCCCAGGTAAGCCCAGTCCCAGCACACTCAGACACAGCTTGGGACCTCCAGCTGCTGGTGCCTCTTTCTCTCTCTGTTTCGTGTTTTCCCCTTTTTAATGTTGCAAAACATCCTTGTGTTTATCCCTCCTGCAGTGGGGTCAGTCTGTGAGTGGAGCCCTGCTCTCTGTCCTCACCTTTCCCAGAGAGATGTGTTGCCTCTTTGAAGGATATGAGGATCTGAGTTCCAATTTCCCATCTTAAATGGATGAAAAAGTACAGCTAAAATAGAGAGCTAACACTTCAGGACAAAATACTTTCTTTAGATCTACAGGAAGAGAGCCTGATGACTTTAGTAAATGTGTATAGGCTTAGGATAATTAACACTTAAATAATAATTAGCTGCTAACTCATATAACCAAGAAACCGAGGTTCTAAATCAAGGTTGTAATTAGGGTTACATGATCAATGCAGCACAAAAATCCAATGAGCTAATTCCTTGAGTTCACAGTGATTAAGAACTGGCCATTTTTGCTGTGTCTTTTCAAGCATTTCTATTTATGGGCACTGCTTACCCAAAATTTGAATACAGTTTTGAACTTGGGCTGAAATAGCAAGTTTGGTTACACTTACACAACTCCAAAAATTAAAAATAATCAAATGAAAACAGTTTTTCTTCTACTTGAACCCCGGTGTAAATAATATCACTAAAACAATAGGTACACTTTTGCAGGAATGTAAGTCCCATCTTTGTTGTTTGGCCATCAGATCCATCTCTACAGACACCACTTGCTCCATTTCTTTTAGATAATGTGTCATCATTTGTTCACTGAGCAATAAATCCTTAGTGATTAATCAATCAATGCCTGTTGGTTTCAGAAGGAATCTCAGCTGCTTGTGAAGCACAGGCTCTGCTCTCCAAGGAAAGAGCAGAAAACATGCACATATTAGACTAACATTTGCTTTGTTTTAAAGTCAAATTAATTTTGCCTTGCCTGAAGCTGAGAAGAAACTTAATCATATAGGGAGTCTGTAATAAATCCTGCTTGACATCTGGTATTTCCTTATGAGCAGCTGAGAAGGAGGGGGACACAGCAGACAGGGAGTTCAGGGACAAAGGCCTGGTATTTCTGGAGCACCAGCTGAACTCCAACATTTTGGATTTGCATTTGTCCTCGAGTTGTGTGTGCTTTTCCTGGAAGGAGCTCCTGACTCAGTTTTGTTGCACATGGCTGCTTGGCACAACTGTCAGGTGCAGAGCAGAGACATGAGGCTGAAACTCTGCTTCACAGATTGTCAGTCAGCTCTTCTCCAAGGTGTGAGGCCAATATTTAAGGTTTGAGCTTTATGGCTATTGTTCTATAAAACCCTGAATACTTATCTAATTATAAACTACCCATAACCTTTTTAATTCAACCAACAATAAAGATATTTGGGTCTATATTTTCAGTTCTGAGGTTATGATTATCTATCTCAGCTCAACATGCCCAAACTTCTACAAATGTGATTGATCAGGCTGGGGAGTCTGTTTTATCCCCCAGCAAGTTAAAAACAAGCCAAAAATATGGAGGATTTTGGACAAAAGGGAAAGATTAGGTTTGTATCTGAATGCTGGCATGATGTCCCACATCATCCCAACTGCTGGATGAGTACAGGAGTGCTGAGGATCCTTGTGTGTCATCCTGTCACTGCCTTCTCAGGACAGCCCTTAGTGAGCACTGGGCACCACTCATTTTTGCTTTGATATTACAATGAACTGAATGTTGCAGAGTTGTATCTTCGACTTGCTTGTTAAGGGCAACTTTTCTTAGGAGAGTTCTCTTTGTGTGGGATGAGAGTGCAAATGGAAATTGGTAATATTGATCTGCCAACAGTGATGTATTTTACAGCTGAGTGTGAAGCATATCTTCCCTTTGAAGCTCCCTTTTTTGTTGGGCTGTTTTTCCTTTGTTCTCGTTATTTTTTATGTTCTGGGATTGATGCCCACAATGCAAAGAGAACTAAATGAAAAAAAAAACCCTTCAGAAATATAACAGTTCATGCCTGTTTACATTCTTCTGTTGTACATTAGAGATACTCAAACACATTTGACCCTGAAAAAAGGTTTCCTTTAAGGCTTTTGATTCACTGTGACATATTATGTGTGTCTGCATTATGCAGGTGCCATCATAGCATTTGCCCTCTACTGTACAGCTGGAGGAGTAAAGTAATAACACAAAATTTCGTGTCAGTCACTTCAACTGTAGGTGACATTTCAGTGCTTCCAAAACCCAGATGTGCTTTTTTTTTTCTCCATGAGCTTCATAGGAAACAATTAAAAGATTGTTTCTATAGAAGAGTAACGAAGCTGATGAGGGGACTAAAGCACAAATCATATGAGGGGTGGTTGGGGTTGTTTAGCCTGGAGAAGAGGAGGCTCAGGGGACCTCCTACAGCTCCTAAAGGGAACCTTCTCTCTAGTAACAAGTGACAGGACCAAGAAAATGTCCTCAGGTTGTGCCAGGGGAGGTCTAGATTGGATTTTAGGAAAATTTCCCTCACTGTAAGGGTTGTCAAGCACTGGAATGTGCTGCCCAGGGAAGTGCTGGTGTCACCATCTCTGGAAATGTCAAAAAAATGTGTGGATGTGGCACTTGAGGGTGTGGTTTGCTGGTGAACATGGAGCTGTTGGGTTAACTGCCAGTGGCCTGAGTTCAAAAGAAAATATCTTGAATGTCTTTGATCTGTGACAAAAGGTCAAAAGTCTGAGATGCAGAAGATATTGCACATCACCCATGGGTCTGGGGATGGCAGAAATGTCAGTCAGGCTCCTGGCTATTTTGCAGCAAGAGCAATTTTATGTCTCCTGTGGTCCTAAATCCTCCAAATGCAGAGCACTCTCACTCTTGTGTCCTTTGGTTTCTTCAAACACCTGAAGGGTGACTGTAACTTGCCCTACTGACTGAAAGGAATTGTGAATAATTAACTCTTGGCTCATATGGCTATTTTGGATTGGTCAGGTTCTGCTCTATACTGGTTACTCAGATATTTTTTTCCAAAGGTTGGAGAGTCAAATACCTTGGAATGATTTTATTTCTTTTACACAATAAACAGCAATGTTTTGTCTCTCTGCATTGTTATATCCTAATTCTATTAGATCTGTGGATAAACCCACAGCCCTGACTGCCTCAGAAAAGGTTTTACTTTCATCCAGCTGCTCGAAGCAAAACCTATTTGCAAATAAACAGGGAGTTGTTAACTGTGTCCCATAAGAAAGTGCTCAGTGCAGTGAGGAAGCTCCTCCAATTTGTCTGTCTAAATGCAATTAAATGCTGCAAGACTTGCCATAACAAACTGCTAAATTGTCAGTGTCATCTACTGAAAGAGACCCCTCCAGTTATTGGGGGCACTGTTCATTTCCTGCTGCAGATAAGGGATCTGCCCTGCTGCCAAGCAGTGCTGGGATGTGCCTGGACTCCAGAGCTTGGGATGGAGCTTTGTCTCCTTCTGCTGCTTGGCTTTGCTGCTTCAGGGCTGCTTTTACATTTTCAGCTTCCCCAAGAACAGCTTCAGGGGGAAAATGGAGTGGGAACAGGAACTTAAATGGGTGAATTTTGGCTTTGTGAGACAGGGCACAGCTCTGTTCCCTGGCCATGGTGAAGGAACAGGCTGTGGTTTTATCACTGGGGGTCTGTCTGCAGGAACTGGCAATCACAATGTCATTTTGTTTTCTCCACTCCAACTTGTGCTTTGTACTGAGTATCTTCATGTCCAAAGACCAGCACAACATTTAAATGGAGGGAGAGAAAAAAATCTTTCGTTTGTTGTTAAGTTAGCTGCAAATGCATCACAGGACAGTCTTTTCTTCTTGAGAACAGAAGCCTTGCTACCTGAATTTGGTCTCTCTCTAGCATTGAACTCTCACTTGTTTTACCTTTTTGCTTCTCATTCCTTTTTTGAAATGAGAAGAGCCCACCAGAGGCTGCTTTCAGCATTAATTACTTGGCATAATTTGAAATACTGAGAAAACTCATGGTAGTTCAGACACTTTATTTTGGGCTACTGGCTCTCTTATTGATTGCTGTTGCTTTTTCCTCACATGCTAATTTAGTGGGGAAAACACACACCTTTTTTTTCTTTCTCTCCTCTGCCACCCAAAGCATCTGGAAGCAGCTGCCTGTGCACCAGGCCATTAAAGAGGGAGAGTGGCTGTGCACTGATGCACATGCACATTTCTTCCTGACACCTTTGGCTCTAGTGCTGTTGGAAGGCAATATTTTGGCTGCTGGAGCTGGTATTTACATTTGGAGCTGCACTGTCAGTTTGCTTCATGGCTTGGAGACGTGAGGCTGTCCATCCTCAGACCCAGCAGAGTGGTGGAGAGCCCTTCTCCTCCTGCCCCTTGCCAAGGGATTCCTTTGCAGTGAAAGAAAGTTCTTTTCTCATCCAGTCACAGAATCAAAATGTTTATGGTGTCTGTGCCTTGGCAAGGCCGTCTGCAGCGCCCCAAACACAAATCCACCAAAGAGATTGTTGCAGAGCAGCCATGTGTATTAACTCTATTTATCAGATAATTAATTTTGGGAGCAGGGATGACCATAATTTACAATGCAGTTCAGGGCCACGTGGAAGGAAGAACAACTCTGTAGTAATGTGGGCTGCAAATGGGAATTTTAAACACATCTTACTATCACAGTGAATATACTAAATACATTAGGTAAGCTTCTAACCAGAAGGTCATCTTTGTAACAGAGTAGTCCAGTTCATGTCCTGTTTCTGGCAGGAAAGGAATCATATCCTCCTGTATGTGTTTCTTCACTAAGAGATGGGGTTTGGGTTTTGTCTGAGATTTTTTTTGGTGTTTTAGTATCACATAAATCTCAAGAGGCATTATTACTGGTTCTCTGGCAGTCATGTTTTAATATTTTTTAAACAATATGGTATTTATAGGCCAGCAAAAGATTTGAACAATTTTAAGCCAGAAATTCTGCTTAGACTAGGAGATGTGGAAGGGTGTGAACCCTATAAATATATGTATAATCAGCCCCACTGCTGTTTCCTGGATGCATTTTGTTGCTGAATGTCCTGCCAGGGACTGCAAGATGACTTCACCTTGGTTTTCCTGCCATTTGCTAGGAGAGAAGGAGCACACATCACATCATGTATGTTTCCTCAGAGCTCATGGAGTGCTTCTTTCTGCTTTCCACCCCTCAGCAGCCACGCAGAGGCAGGGAGATCATTTATCCTGGCTGCCTCTTTATTCCCTCAGTGTTGTCAGACTGGACGCTTCCATTTGACAAAAAATGTACAACATGCAAAATTTCACCTGTGCTTTTTCATGATTGGGGTGACCTCTTTTATCAATAGCCCAGTAGAGAGCAGGTAATGTCTTTTAAAATTTATTCTCCTTCCCTGCAGTTTTCCTCCATTTTCTACAGTTTCTAGCTGGAGGGGGGAGAACCAAACTGAGCATTCAGTTTTATTTTCCAGTTCAGCATCCCCTGCACTCCTGCAAGCAAAGTGTGGGTCACACTCCAAACACCAGATAAATGGCTCGTTTTACCTCATCTCCGAGTGAAACAGTCCTGCTCACTTTTTTCTGCTGTTACAACGTGTTTGCTGTTGTTCCATTTGCAGTATTTCTCACAAGTTCCACTCTGATGACCCCCACGATCCTCTTGGCAATGTCTGAGAGTGGTACTATTATAGCACAAGAGGGAACCAGCAAAATTTCCTTTACTGCTGCATGACTCTCTGCAGAAATGCCAATTCCTTTGTAACGTGGTGCATTGTTAGTTTGCATTTTATTTTATCTTGCGTAGTTGCACTGACTGTTGTGAGCAAGTTAAAGGAATCAAAGCTTGCACCAGCTTATGATTTAGACTGAAAATTTGTCTGTGTTCTGGGAAGTGAGACACTCTTACCAAATTATATCAGAATTTGAGCTGGTTAAAATGTGAGGTTTCGGGGTTTTTATCTATCTTTTACATTCTATTTTTCAACTTTTTAGTAGTGTTTTACAAGTGGTGGTTCAATATTTCATCAACTCATCTTTTGTGTTGCATCTTCTCCCATGTTGTTTTGAGAATCATGATTGCCTTGCACTGACCAGATCCCAGTTGCCTTTATCAGAGCAATGTCAGCTTTGAGCTGCAATGAAGGGTTTGACACATGTACCAAAATCATGCATTAAGACATGGCCATGGGAAAGGAGTGCAGGATGTTTCTGCCATTGTGTTGGAAAATGTGAGAACAAGAACCGTGTAAACTTTAATATGCTTCACATTGTTTTAATACCACACTTATAAACCTCTAATTTTATTTTTAAAAATTACTAATTAGAATACATTTTATTCCACAATGTCTTCATTGAAGTTTGTATCGAATCAGTAGAATTAGTAGAAATTAATTTTTTTAGCGAATACCACTGGATCCAAGACCATACAAACAAACAATGTATCCTGGGGGGGGAAGGCCCCTAAAGACAATCAGGTCCTTATCAGAAACTCCCTAAGACCGATGCTGAACACACTTTCTATTCTTGCCAGCTCTTTCTCAATCAACCTCTATTGGGGGAGAGAGGGAAGGAAGAGCTGTTCTTTCCTAAAGCCCTTTCATGAGGCTCTGAAATCCAAGACACAATCAAGTCCTTATATCCTAAGGAAGTATGTGGTAGTTATCAACCTAAATAGATTAAAATGAATTATTTATGTGCATATTTTTGAGATTGACAGTAATCAGTCAGAGATGACATTTATTTTGCTATTTATTTCCCCCAGAGACAGGTCCAAATGGGGCATCTGGGTTGGGGCCCCTTAGTTTGGAGAGAAGATTGAGGGGGACATAGACCTGCTTTGCCAAGGCACAGTGTGGAGGAAAAACAACCAATGTGGAGCTGTTCATCATATCCTGGAAAAGTGGAGTTATGATCAGGACACTGATGTTAAAGAACATTTGTGTTCCTGACTGTTGTCAGGGAAGGGCTGTAGGTTTGTACAACCAAATGTGGTTTTTGCCAACAATCACACAAATCAGCTCTGGTTGTCACCAGACCCAGATTGTTACTTCTGAAGAGCTGAATGAGATTTCAGTGATATGGAAAAATGCTTCTGAAATTGGTTTGCAACAGGTTTAGCTTGTTTCCAGAGCCACTTAATCTCAGATTATCTAATATAAAACATTAATCTTCTCAGCTTTCAGTTTCTCCCCATATGCTATGTCCAAGCTTTCTGCAAGGAATGTAGATTTTAGGATGGAAAAATATAATGATAAATGCATGCATAATGTATTAAACCTATTCCTAAGTAAATACTGGCTGATATTTACCAACATTTGCTTTGTATCCAAGCTAGTCTTTTCAGCTCAATTTATATTGATCTTTCAGCCTGATTTCTGCCTTTCTCCATCAGGTTTTTTTGAACCATTGACCTTTATTTTGTCCTCTGGAGCTGTAAGAATGACTGCAGTGGTGCTATTAGATTGCTCTTTAGAAAGCTGGTAGTGACAGTGGCAGCTTTTCCTTCAGGCTCACAGAAGCCTACAAGTGTGTAACTGATATTCCTGTGTTAGTTTAATCTCTCAGGTCAATTCCAAAAAGAAGAAGTAGTTAAACCAAACACTTTGTCACACCCAAAATGAGAAGAGTGTACAACAGAAGCCTGTTGGTAGAGCAGACATCTCTGCTGCCTTTTAGAGCTTCTTATTTCAAATGGTATGGAAACACCAGGTTTATAGTGAGATAGGGAGGACAGAGGTTAAAATTCAATGTGATTGAACACTATCCCACTTGTGGGGTTGTCAGAAATTTTAGCTGCACCCTGCAGAATGAGAAGGATTGCCTTGGCAAGACAGCCCCTAAACCCCAAGGCTGTATTCCCTGCCTCAGAGGTGGGATTCTCTGATGTTGGCACACCTCTTCCAGTTGGCACTTGTGGCTTTAAGGACTGTATGAAATATTGATGTGCTCTGCCAATGGCACTGCCTGGTTACTCTTGGATACCTGTTGTGGTACAAGGATTGAATCAGAATTACATGAAGGCTGAATCACAGCCTGTGAAACAAACTCCTCAAAACAATCCCATTTTGTTCAAAGAATCTGGTCCTTTAGTTTGAAGATGGTGGAAACTCCTAATTTTGTCCATTTCTAGATGGACTGTGCTTTTGTCTGGACTTCTTGTATCAGGAGAGACATGAATGCTTGGCAGTGTTTTGTGAGAACATAAAAACCACATCTTGGTTGGCATATTGTAAATTCTTAGATCTAGTCTGGAGGAAAAAGCAGGTCACAAAGACCACCCTGCTGGTTTTGAGCTGAGTCTCCCACAATGTAGTTATCAGTTAACTGATGAGGAACCACAGTCTGCAAGAATTATTTTGGGTTTTTTTTAATGAAGGGATAATGGCCTTTTTCTCCTAGGAGCTGAAAATGCAGAGCATGTCACATGTTATGTTCAGTGCTTTAGAGGACTGGCTCTAAAGGTGGCATAATTATATATTAAGGTTCATTTTAGGTGTAAAAATCCATGGAGAGAGGCTAAAAATCAGGACAGTGGGATGATGATCTCAGCCCCACAACTCTCTGTCAGCACCTGCTGAACTTCTACCTCCTCTGAGGAAACTTAAAGCAGGGTCACACCTACAGTCACAAATGTGGGTACATAAAGATACAGAAAGATGTTAACCAAAATCTCACTGGATGTGTCACTCTGTTGGTAAATTTTGTTTCAAATCTGGCTCTTGGACCTTGGCTCTTCCCTCAGCCTTTCTAAACCCCATCTAAAATAACCTGGTTTTGTGGTAGTGTTTTGAGTTAAATTTCTGAGTTGTGTTTTCTCCTTGGAAGATAATATTATTTTTTTAATTTTTATTTTTTATTCTATTTTTTTATTATTTTATTTTTCATGCTATGAATTATTTCCTGCCAATCCTGAGATGTTTTCTTCTTTGGAGCCCTGCAAGATTGATGGGCTTGTTGTCATTTGAGACTAATGCACAACTGTCAGTGCCACTTGCTCACTCAGGGATGAAGAGACCTTTAATAATGAAAAATGGTTAATAACAACAGCTTTTCATGTCTACTATCTGGAATTAAAAATCTCCTGAAAGCTTCTACATGGTCTCAAATTATGGTCTCTTAGTGCCTTTGTACTTTTACGTGACAGAAATCTAACAACCATCCCCTTCATGCCTGCTGAACTCACAATTGGCTGATGTGGGAATGAAACCACAAAGATGGTTAGAGCTCCTCCAGCACTTGCTTGAAGATTAATTTTCATTTATATTACTCAGTGATTCTAATCTTTGTTTCAATTATAATAACATGTTGATAATGTGATATCTGGGTATGGATATAAACCAAAATTTATGTATATGTAAATTTGATAGGTAGATCTACCTCTTTAATCTGATGCAGAAATATTTCCATGGGTATTAGTTGCATATAAAAACATATTTCTGAAGAATTTGCAATGCCAATTAATACATGGTACCACAATGCAGGTTTTTGGTCACCTCTCAGTCTGTACACAAAGTTATTCATTGTGCCATAATGCTGGATGGTCTCAGCCTCTTTTACCTGAGCTGGCATATTTAGATGCAGGTTCCCAGGAAAAGGTCTCTGGTGCCTCTGTCAGTGCAGAACAGTGGCTGGGACCAGAGAGGTGCAGGATCAGATGTTTCTGGATTTACTCTTGAATCTGTTGGAGGGCTGGGGTGCAGCATCCAGTGGCTCTGCTGGATTAGCAGATGGAAACAGATTCCCTTTTTTCCAGAATGAGGATTCATTCCACTAAGCCCCAAAGAATCCATGACACCTACCCTAAAAATAAACCTCAGGTGTATGGGAAGTTTATTGCAAAATAATTTTATGATATTCTTCAAGACAGCACCAGTATACACCTGCTAGTAAGTTAGAGCAGATATTTAGTTGAAGCAGAAGATAAAATGACCACATTTAAGTTTAACACACTAATTTTTTTCCATGTTGAAGTATTAGTGTGGATTAAGCACTCGAAGGAGTCTGTAGACATTTGGATGACATTCACAAGTTCCTTGGGAGTTTCCTGCCTGCACTGGAGACATGCCCAATGAATGCCAATTAAATATTTACACCAACACAAACTATTGCACAGATACAGTGTTCACCATTAACATCTCAGAATTTTTCTGCAGGTGCTTTGTTCTCTCCACAGTTATTTGCTAATTCAGACATAAGCACAAAAATGGTGAGCAGAACAAATGGTATTTCAAACAACTAACAGTTGGAGGAGGACTGAGGACATTCATTCACTGATTGTGTCAGTGTAGGATGTGAATTTAGGCAACCACCAATGTCTCACCAGTCATGTTCAAACAAAAATAATGCAAGGTGTAAAAAGTGACTTTAAAGCTATTAAGTGATGTGTCCTTTCATAGTTTCTTCTCACTTTGGATTCGTAGTTAATGTGCTTGTAGTGAAAAGGATCTTTCTTTTAAGTTGCAGTTATTCATGTGCTTAAAGGGTACAGCTTAATAAAACACAGCTTCTCTTTGAAATGTCTCTTGTCAAAACTAAACATTTGGAAATTTTCAAACAAACGTCAGATGAACTCACTGTAATTGGCACCAGTGTGTTGAATGTAAAATGCATTACTCCAGTAGGATTTGCTTCACTTTAACCCAATATCTTGAAATTAATGTATTCTGCACACTGAAAATGTTTGGTGGCAAGAAAAGTGATGAATGAACATGACTGGTGGCAGTAATTAAAATGTGTGAGTAAGTGTGCATTCATTGTGCTGCTGTGTAAACTTTGAGGTTGAATAGACTCAATTTGCATATATTTGGGCTGAGCCCCAATAAGTTTCAAGATTTTGTCATGTATTATTGCTGGTTTAATAATTCATATATTTAAGCAGCTATTAGTGCCTCTGGTTCTATGGACCAGCTAAGAATTGGTCCACAGTGGGAGAGCTCAGGTCCATCTGCACTGCCTAGACAAGTGCACCTTGGGGTATGGAAAGAGTGGCACAGGAATAGGATGTGGCTAAGAAAAGGCTAAAAGAATCATAGTAGGAAGAAAAGCAAAATAAATCAAACTAACACATAGAGAAAGGAAGACACAGAGAAGACACCCTAGAGGCAGGGACGTAAGAACTGAAATTAAATTGCTACAAAGTATTACACCTGGAATACCCCTACTGACTAGGTCAAAAAATAGAAATGAGGCTTCAAGGAGGACCAGTGTTGGTATGAAAAAGGAGAAACAGGAAGAAAACCACATTGTCCTGAAAAGGAAAGCTGTGGGATGAACACTTTCAAATATTGCTCCTGTTGTAACTCAGGGGTGAGACCATCTGTCCCTTCAGAATGCAGAGTTGGGTTTTTTCTTTTTTTTCTTTTTTTTTTTTTTGTCTGAGAGGGGATGGAGGGAAATACATGGAAATAGTGTAGTGAATACAGTGATGTATGAGTGAAAATTTCTTTTGTTGAGTAAAGGACTGGGTCTTTTTGGGGGGAAGGTGTTAGGTTTCCTTGGTGTGTGTGTTTGTATGTTTGTAGTTTTGGGAAGTTGCAATCCTGGTTGCTGTGCATTTGGAGGCTTTAGTCCAGCTGATGTGGGGAAAGCAGAAATTCCCATTCTGCCCCCTCTGCTTCTGGTTGTGCATTTTGGGCTGTTGCTGTGCTGCTGGGGTGAGATTTGTTCTGTACCTCAGGTGTGGAAAGGCACCTCAGGAGATCTGGGCTCTCTGTAAGAGCCAGCCATGCCAAAGCTCCATGAATTTCACATTCCTCCACAGTTCATCCCTTGGTTCTCTCAGAATAATACAGATTATGTGCACTGGCATTAAAAAACCTCCTCCTGACGGTGATGTTTAGAAACAAGTCAGCTGCTGGCATCAGTGTTTGGTTGGGAAATCTGCCTTTTCATGCTTCTTTTCTTGCTAGAAGACAATATCAAAGCTGCTATCTCAACCTCCTGCTAATTTGCTTCCAGTCAGTCAAATGACTGGAATTTCCCTTCTATCTGGAAGTTTAAGTCAGCCTCTACCTTTTCTTCATTCACAAAGCCAACAGCACAAAAATGCCTCCTGACTGAGTGTGTGTACATTAACAGTACAGTTTCCTAAGTAATCTGACCTCTAAAAAGCAATAAAATCTATTGCTTGTACAATTTCTGAATATTTAGTTTAAAAAATGTGCAACAAGGATCTGATGTTAAAAGCTTCTGGAAGTTTTGTTTAATTTTAAATAAAGAGAACAGTTTTGGGGGGAAAATTGCAATGGAAGAGTGACACAGCATTTCTACTCCTGGAATGAATTCTGGGTCACATTTGCTGAAGTTGGTCACAAAATCAGTTTATGCAGCTCAAAGCCAGACCTGTCCTTTGCTGTACATCTGTCAGGAATGGGGCAGAAATGCTTCCCACAGTCTAATCACTCCAAAGAAGCCTGGAGCAGACAGGATTACAGGGATATTAGGAAGGGCAATCAATTTAATACTGATGCTGTATGAGAAGCCAAGCTCTTGGGGTGTATTTCAAACCAAAATTTGAGGTTTTGAAGTTTGAATTTGAGAGGTTTCTCAAATTCACTAACTTGTGACATGGAAGCTCAAGAGTATCTTGGGTATTTTTTTTTTTTCAGTGCTTTGAAATGAGATTGTTTGTTCCCTCTTTACAATCCTGGGCGATTTAGAGGGCTGGGGAGAGGCAGATAGACAGCAGAATAATTAGTTTGCGGTGCATAAAGCACTCAGAGGGTGAAAGGAGGCAAATGAGTGCCTCAGGGAGGATGTGGGATGCACCTGAATTAGCCTGGGCACCCGAAGTGAATGACAAAGCTGACCCCAGGCTGGCACAGGGACATTAAACACCCATGGGCACGGAGAGCTCAGGTAGTCCCAGCGCAGTTTGCTCCAGTAAATCACCCGCTAAATGAGGAGCAAGCAGGTGAGCAGGATTTACACAGCCCTGCTCTGTCATCCTTTTACACGAATAGGCACTTAGGGCGTTTGCTGCGGTTATGTCTTGCTCCCCTGGGAGGCTGGAATCATTTTTTGTGGGGGTAGTTTCGTTCAGCTCTGAGGAGGTTTGTCTGTACCTTTATTTTATGGCACAGCAAAAGCTGCTGATCTCCCTCAGCCTGTCTTTGCTTGCAAGCACTTGCTGGTGAACTGCATGATACCTCTGTTTCCCCAGCAACTCCATTCATTCATTTAAATCTTTCTTATAAAGTAACTTTTGCTGTCTACCTTAGGATAGAGAATTGTAAGGGAATTACAAAATCAATATACAAAACAAACACAAAGTACATTTAGAGAGGCCGCTGCCAAAACAATGTGTGTTTGTGTTCCTTATCTAAGAAAGATTTATTTTTTGCATTGTTCACTTTTATTTTCCCCACAACTATTTCTTTATCCATCATATGAATCGTAGGAAAGGATGCTGAAGCTACTGAGGTGTGAGTTTATGCATAAATGTGATGGAGCTGTATTATTTTCTTCATCCAGCTGCATCTTAAATGTAGATCCCAGTTTTTGTAGTTTACAGACATTTATATGGATATTTTGGACGTACAGAGAATATTTTGAAGAAAAGAATTCTGTATGGATGGACACAGTGCTGGGTGGAGATGCAGTCCCCATCCAGCCAGGATGATTTACCCACTCAATCATTACATTAGAATTAGGAGCATCCAAATCCATTGTGTTAGTGATTAACCAGAGGATAAATATTTCGGTTCAGTGGTATTTGGTGGATGCACAGCTAAGTGCTCTGCCTTTGGCTCTGGTTTAGAAAACATTGGCATGGAGATGAGAGGAGTTTCCCCCACAGTGCTGAACTCCCACTGCCTGCCCAGTTTGATTCCTTAGCACTCTAAATAAAACCCCCAGGACGCTGGCAGAGTCTTGAAATTTCTTTGGAACTCAGGAAAACATGAAAAATAATGGGCACTAGCTTTTAATCTATTGGAACAAACCCTTAAAAATCAAATCCTTTTTGCTTTCCAGACTGTGACAAAGCCTCTTGGGTTGCAAGAGCTTTTCCAGTCCATACCTCCATGGTGGCTCAACCAGAACCAGGCTTTGAAGATGTGTCAGATGCCTTCTCGTGCTGAGCAGATCCCAGGCTTTGTGTTGTCCATATTTTCTTCCCAAAAACTGGGGAGCAGTGGTCAGGGCACAGCCCTCTGCCCCAGGGCAAGAGGAATTTTCAAACATTTCCAATGTCAGCTACTTCTGCTCAGCATTGCACAGACACTTCCAAGGAAAGCAGTGAGGGCTGGGCTGAACTGCTCTCCCTGGGAGGGAAAGCTGGGTTCTGTTGTCTCTGCAGCAGCCCCTGTCTGCTTTTAAAGGATGAAAATTAAACTTGCAGGAGTGTATCAATCCTGAGAAAGTTGTACACAATCCTGTTGCCTGTGGTCTGCACAGGGGCCAATTTCACCCTGCCTTTCTTCATAGCCCAAGGCTGTCAGCTCCTTGCTTTCCCTGAGCCATGAGGATTCAAAGGAAAAACAAGATAAAGAAAACTGCTTTGATTTTTATATTTTCGTTACCACCACCAAACAGCATATAATTAGCCTTTCTTTTACATATTAAAGCTAGCCTGATGATGCAATATCCATTATAACTCTAAAAGCTTAATCTTAAACAGAGCAAAAAAAACCCCAGAGGAGGATCATATGCCTGGAAATTAGCATAGGGTTTTTTCCTCTTTAGAGGAATGCCTGAGTGCATGGATGCAGAGAGGATGTGACTCACACAGAATGAGAACAAGTTGTTCCTCAGCCTCTTGATATAGTGCCTGGGATATCAAATCAAGTCCAAGCCCTGATTTGAAACTCCCTTAGAGGACCAATTATTAATTGGATGTGAACTACTTTTAATGCAGGGAAGACACCTCATTTGATGTTGTATTTATGTGAAGAAATGAAAAAGTCATTTTAGATGAGCAGGAACAATCCAGGGCATGCAGCCATAACCCAGCAGAGATGTTTCACAGAATTCACAGAATGACTGGGTTGGAAGAGACCTTCAAGATCATTGAGTCCAATCCATGTCCCAACACCTCAACTAAACCCTGGCACCCAGTGCCACATCCAGCCTTTTTTTAAACACATCCAGGGATGGTGACTCCCCCACCTCCCTGGGCAGACCATTCCAGAACTTTATCACCCTTCCTGGAAAACACTTTTTCCTAATATCCAACCTGTTTCCTAATATCCAACCCTTGGTGCAGCTTGAGACTGTGTCCTCTGGTTCTGACTGCAGGACTCACAGCTGAGCCATGGCACGTGGAGGACACAGGCTGCAGGTGGCATCTCACACAGGGCTCAGCACATCACTCCTGTGATGCTGCTGTTGGTATTTTTACAGAAAACTTCACCCTCAGAACAGGAGTATTTTGCCATATTTATGCCCAGGAAAGACCAGATCCACCTGGTGATTGCTCTGTTCAGTGCATGTGAAGAATGAATAACTGACTGGCCCTCAATTCCCCTTTCATCAGACCCAATTTTCCCCATTCTGGCTGTGCTGTCCATTTCACCTCTGCAGGAGCTCGTTAACCTCCCTCATTAGTGCAGTGTGGAGGTCTTGGCTCCATCCCACTGGGGAATGGGGTCATGCATTTGTGACTCACTCCTTTGCTGCTGCTCTATTTAGTGGCTTTAACTATACCATGTTTTGGGTGAATTTTGCTTCAGTGCCAAGGCAGAAGCTTTTAGGAGACGCCTCCTTGCATCCTGCACTGCTACTGGGCAGGCAAAGCACTGACCACCACCAGCTGTAATTGGCACAGAAAGTTTGTCAAATAACTCTTGGGTAATTGTTACTCTGTCTTAGAAAGCAGATTTAACCTTTCTTTTCCCCCTTTCCTCTTATTTAGCAGACAAATAATGGCTTATAAAAACTAACGTTTAGAATATCTCTTCACTGGGCATAACAAGAACCAATTTGAATTAAAGCACTGCTTGGAAAGAAGGAAAAAAACCCACAACTTGGCCTTTACCTTGTACTTTTTACTTTTTTTTCAGAAATGATAGCTACCTGGCTATTTAAATAATCTTTCATTCCAATAACTAAGTCACTACCACAGCCTCATTATTTAACACTGACAGGAGTGTTTTGCTGTGCAAAATCAAACTGCTCCTTTTACCCCTTGTTGTAGATGAAAATACTCACACCAGTTGATTTTCTGTCTTTGTTTTTATGATTTAGCAAGTTTAATATTCTGCTCTATGCTTTTTGTGCCCTGGATGTTCTCAGGGTTGTTATAAAGTAGCTAAGCAAGGCTACATTAATAATTTGCTTCTCAGTAATTTTCCTGCAAGCAGAAAGCTCTAAAACAATTATTTTTCAGCTGAAGGTCTTGGAAACTTCATTTGATTATCCAGCAGGCAAAGACCTGGTCTCAGGGCTGACTGCATCCACCTTGTTCTCCCTGTTCTCTACAGGTTTTTGGAGCCACAAATTCACAGCTGCCCCTGAACACCTTTCAGTGTGTGTTTCACAGCACAGTTAATATCTGCTGTGTGTTTTTCTTCTCAGCTGCTCCTCCTTGGAAAGGGAAGTGTGAGCTGTAGTGTTCCCAGGTGGTTTTTTGGTTGACTCATGCAATAGGAGCATTTCCCTGTGTTTCTTCCACTCAAGCTAATGGTTTTGAAAAGAAGATGTTGAAGGGTCTGTAATTCCTGAGTCAAACTGAAGAAGCTCAGCATCCCCCTATGTGGCCCTAATATTCCTTAGAACGTTTTTTATTTCCAAACAATGAAATTCAAACACAGGTTGTGATCTACAGATACCTCAGCTGGGTTGCAGGAATGGTGGGGCTGGGATGTGTCAGGAGAGAGCAGTGCTGGGGTGTTACTGCCTGCTGGGTGGACTCTCCAAGGCTCCACACCTGTGTCAGGGAATTATTTCTATTATTTATTCTGTTTTTTTGGAGAAAACAGTGATACCACCATACTGATAAAAGTATTTACCCTCTAGTCTAACTGGCCTGGTGGGTGCTGGGCACTACAGCTTCACACCCTGAGGTCAGCTGGGATTCAAGGAGTTTGAATCTTTTGGGAATATTGGTGTTAGAAAACAGAAGATTGATCAGATTCACTTACAGTGGAAGCTAAAGTGAATTATTGCAGCTTTCTGTCCAGGTTGGAGCTTCTCTGAACAGATCTTGCTGCCCAGGACCTTTGTACCATGTGCAGACCTGGCAAGGTTTGAACTAAAGTCATCATCTGCTCCACTGAGGAGGACAGGGAGCAACCTTTGTGTGTGCAGACACTTGTAGCCTTGGATTTCTTGAGTCTGTAATACCATGGAACTCTTTCCCAGACAGCAGGACCCCTGAATCCTATTTCATTTTGATCACAAATGAAATTGGTCCAACCAATTTCATTATTTCCTCACTGAGAGTCAAATAGACCTCATATTAATTGTGACAGTGCTTCAAATTTTCCTTTTTTTTACTATGTGCTGTATCATTCTTTCATGCCAGTTATTCTTTGTTTGGTCTGTCTCACTGCAGGAATTTATTAAGAATCTTTATAGCCTAGATTTAGACATGCTTAGGCATGATGATTTTTCATTTATTGTTATAGAATGAACATTGCAGAGCAAGCAGGAGGCTAACCATTTAACACCAAGTGTCTTATTAATCAGCTTTTGTTTATTTAATTTAATAAGCAGCTTTTGATAGCTGTGAGAGTCTGGTTGGGTATTTAATTAGATCAGCACTTACTGCTTGGGTCTGTGGAACATCTGACTTCAGCTTTCCTGATACTTTGCTTCTATATAATGGCCTTTGGATCTCAACAAGTTTATTCCTTTTTTTTTTTTTTTTTTCCTTTTTCACTTGAAAATTCAGTGAGTATTTTCTCAATAAGATAATTTCAGCTCATTCTTGATTTTGGGGGGTATGTGTGTGGGGGGATACAAAAGCCAGGGAACCACTTGCCTTTTGGCATTAAATACACAGAAGCAAGTGCTGGAAATTCCTGTCTTTGAAGCCTGTCCAATCCATTGGGAAGGCATGGAATGTTGTTGCCATCCTCCTCTCCTTTTGAATAAATCCCAAACCACTTCAAAACTACAACTGTGTGAGGTGAGGGCCAGAACCCCCTCTGAGACCACTCTCTCACAATCCTCTGGTCATTTCTGCTATGGGTTTTCTCACACAATTGTTTTTAGAGCCATTTAAAACACTTCCCAACACTCACAGTGCTGCATTCCTGTACCTGGCACCTCAAACCCTCTCTCCTTTGGGATTTGGGGTCCAGCAGATGATTGTCACTCTGTGCTCCTCAAAATTCCCCAGGACAGAAATCAGCCCTGCAGAGTAACAGGGCTCTGGGAAGCCTTTCTTTGCTTTCATTTGCATTTTATGTAATCATTACTTATTTATTAAGTAATTAATCTGGTTTTATTTTTCTGAACTAGAAGAATGCCATATGGTTTTTTGTCTTCCATTAGTTCAATCATGTCACATTAACAGGATGGGTTTGCATGTGCAGCCTGGAGTTCCAAGAGGCCTTGGGCAGTTTTTTCATGGATCCCCCAGCTGAAGCTGAACCTGACTGTATTTAGTGAAAACTCGAGAATTCTCCTTAATAGCCAATGCAAAAGGATTCAGTAAGATTTTGATAAACTGAGGACAAAGTATTACTGAAATAAATTCACATGAGTTCCATGATATCCTTTTTCAAGGAAAATAAACAAACAAAAAACCGCTCTTCTATTACAATAATCATATTTTTGCAGTTTTGCAGCACTATATTGACATGGAGACCATGTATTAAATTGAGTATATATATGTATGTGTGTGCCTAATTTTATTCTCAGTGCTGTGGGCTACATACTTTGCTATGAAAGAATATTCAGGATTAAGTATCTTAACTTCACAACTTCTCACATAAATTATTTAAATACTGCAGGGGCTGGGAGGGGAGTTTGAGAAAACCAGATAATTGTGATTGTCTTGGTGAAATGTATATTGATAGCATTAATGTTATCCATAATTAGGAAACTCTTTGGGACAAAAAAATTACTGTTTGCTGTAACTTGTAGATCCCAAAGCACTCTGAGAAACACAGGGGTGGACAGCACTGCAGAGTGGCCCCTGCCCTTGGTGTGGCCCCCAGCACTGCAGCCCCCCCACAAGTAGCCCCTATTACACTGCTCTGATACCTAAACAAGAAGATAAGTGAAGGACAGCTATTCAGTGCTGAAAAGCTCAAGAAAACCCAGCCCAAAACAAAAACTATAAATCCCCCCAAATCTCTTGCACAATTTGTTACATTGGCTATTAAAACCAGCTCACCAAAATTCCATGCTTGGCAGAAAGCCAGGGGCAAGGTTGAATTTGTTTTACAAAAACATGGTATATGGGTATATAAGTAATTAACAAAGCAGGTTTTTAAACCCAATTTAAAAGAAAAAAAGGGGGAGAGTTTTGAAGCACATAATCCAGCTTCTCTTTCAGTTTATTGCCATGCTTTCATTGGATTTTAGGGGCTGTTGAGTCGTTCAGTTGTAGTCATTAGGATCCTAATTCTCTTAGGTACTTATTAAGCACTAAATTGCTTGCTTGTGCCAGTTCTTAGTAACAGATTCTCCTGAAATGAAAAGAGAGAGAGTACAGATTGACATCTGAGTTATTCGTCCTATTGTGTTATCTGGAAGAACAGTAAAATCAGCATTTTACAGTATTTTCCTCTCTCTGCCCTATAATCAGCACATAAGACACTTTTACCAATGATGGAGATGCCTCATCTAAATGGGAAAACTGAAGTTTCTATTCCCCTGATTTTTTTACCCTTCCAGGAGCAGGCATCCATAATTGATTCTTGGTACCCAGCTCCTTCTATTTTCAGATATGCAAAGAAAAAGACCACTGTGCTCATGAGCATTGGAATGCTCCTTTATACAGTAACAGTGGGACTTGGAAACATGTTTCCAAATGGGATCTGAAACAAAGACCTTAAGCACCATTGTAGGAGCCTCAGCTCTTCACTGGGAGGCAAAGGGGCTGCTGGGTGGAAGCAGCCATGGAAAATCATTTTCCTGTGTCCATCAGCTACAAAAATTGGCCATCTCTCACCTGTTATGCCCACAGAGCCTATGTGGACATCTAAAACCCATTTCTGCTGCAAATAATGTCAAAAGGTCCATAGGTTAATTATCTCTGAAGCATTACAGCTCCTAGGGGAGTCATAAGTATAAAACCAAATGCTGCTGAGTGCATTAGGGACAGCAAGTACAGCAATCATGTTTTCGGCACAGAAAATGCCAAATTGGGAATCTGTCCCACTGCAGAGCCTTGAGAACCTTGGTTTTCAAAAAAAAAAAAAAAAAAAAAAAGTGGCCATCTGCAAATTAACCTGAGGTGGCTCTGTGTTCTAATGGAAGAGCTGTTAGGCAGGAGTGTCAACAAGTGCTCTTTGACAGAAAAAATCCTGGATAAAAGATGTCAAAAATAGTCCCTGGGGAGGGGAGGCTCAGGTTGGTTGAGGAATCAGCTTTGTACAGCAAAAGGTGACACCAAGCTCCCTGCATGGGATAACAGGCAGGAAATGATCCTGGAAAGAACTAAGGCTTGTTATCCTTTTGTGACCTGAAGTGGTGATGGCATGAAGGATCTATTAAAGGGCAGTGGAGGCAGAGGAAAAAGACTCCTTTTAAGTGAGAAATGAGTCATTTGAGGAATGTGTTGCTTGCCTTTTTTTTTTTTTTTTTTCCTATTTAATTGCTTTTCTCTCTCTCTATTAGTTAGATAGCAGGTCTGAAAAATGTGCTCTTTGGTTTTCTGGGAACTTGTCAGCAGTATTTCAGGTTTGTTTGTCTATTGTTTTTATAGATTTATCAGCAAAAAATCATGGGAGAGGGAAAATCAGAAAATCTCTGTGTGTAAATCATCAGTTCATTTCCATGGGTATTTCTCAATCTTATATCTACAACACTAAATGCACGTGTGTGCTTTATTTTCATTGTGTTTATTTATTGGAAAGCTATGTTATCAATAGAAAAGTGTTTTTCTAAATGCAGTCTTGCTGGAATTGTAATGTCATGTCTCTGGCACTCTCAGTTATGCCAGTGAGAGAATTTGCTGCTGCTGTTTCCAAAATTTAAGTCATAAGCTATTGTTCCTGCCTTATTCCTGCTTTGGGCTTTTTTTCTCCAAATTTTAATGGAACTCCTGTAAGAGCTTTGCCTGTTCTCTGTACCTTAGGAGCCCATCCCTGCTGCTGAACAGCCCCAATGTAAAACCCTCAAACTGCCTCCTTCCCTCTGGTGGTACCCAAAATCACACCTCAGAGCACACCAAGGGCTGATCCAGCCTTCATCCTTCCCATCCTTCCTCTTGTTTATTTATCTTACTCTTTAAAAACCATTCATTTCTCACACCTTGCTATTGTTTCTCCCTTTTTCACATCTCTTCCTGCCCTCTCAAAGGCCAGCCCTCATGCTTCACCCACCCTGGCTCTCCCTGTGTCCCTGTGGTTTCTGTCCCAGGGATCACCACCCTCCTCATCTCCTCCTTTTTCCTGGCACTCCAGTTTCCTTCCAGGGTGGTGGCTGGCAAACAGGTTTACACCAATTTAACCAAACCAGATAAAATGAATGTTCAGTTATTTTTGTTCCTAGCAGCTTATTTCAGTTTACATCAAAACTGTTCTTACACTCTGTCATGCTGAAGCAGCACAGAAAAGAACCTTTTTTTTTTTTTTACCATGTTGAAGAAACCACCCAAGGTGTTCTGCTGACTGATCCCTGCTGGTTTTTGGATAAGGAGATGTGGGAAGTTGTGGACAGGATGTGAGGGCTGTGTTTCAACTCACAGCCTCTCCATTATCCACTGCTTCTGCCCCCAGGTTGCTTCCAGGTGAAAGAGGCACTTCCCTTCCACCTCAACCATCTGCTCTGGTCTCACCACACTTTTTCTCTTCTTCTCTAAATGGACTTTGCACCATTTGGAGCTTCTCCCTCTGAATGGACATAATTTTTAAATGATGGATTTTCAGCTTGGTTTTCTCACAATTTCCCTCTTTTAGGAAGAGTTTGGAATCAGCAGAGCAGTCCCCCCGTGGATGTTAATTGGGTCACTCTTCTCAGCACCTCTCCTGACCCATCTTTTCCACCTCAATTTGTGTGCCTGAGCAGGGCTGGCTTCCTCAGTATCTGTGCAAACATTACAACATTTTATGGAAATAGCAGTGAATAATTCTGTTAGTTCCTCCTGACTGGGGTTTCATTGCCTGTATTTTAAGCATAGCTCATTAAAGCTGTAGTTATTTTTTTTAGCTCTTATCATTTAGTTTTCAGCTTAGATACCATCTACTGTTTATTTTTTTTAACTTTGGTGTCCTACTGCTCTAATAGAGTTTTCCTGAGTTTCTGGAAACTGCTGAGGGCTTGACTCTGTCAAAAAACAGGTCTTTACCCTTTTTATCACTCTGATTTCCCTGACATTTATGACTGTCAGTGGAACACAGTGCCTTTATTTATAATGAAAAGCATACATTTGTACTCCCAACTCAGCTTTGTTTTTTTTGTAGCTTGAGAAGGTGTTTGAGGGTTGCTTCTCACATCCCTCAGTCTGAGATAGAGGACAACCATTGTTTTGTCTTTAATTCTGGTTGTGAGGAGAATATAGAAGACACCTCTAGGACAGGTGCTGGTTTGGAGAGGGGTGGATCACCCAGCCAGGCCCCTGCTTGCAGAATCTCATTAATAGGCTCAATGCCTCCTTCACCACTAAACACTTCAGTGATCTGGTCTGCTGATCTTACTGCATTCATTGAGGGGTTTAAAATAGGTATTTTTGCCTTCAGCTTAATTAATTAAATTTTCTAATTGTGTTCTCCTTTTATTGCTGTAGGAGGTGATAACTGGTGACTTAATTGGGATAATTCAAGGGAAAAAAATCATCTTGTTCTTATTACTGAGTTTTGGAGTTTGTTTTTTTAAGGTTTCCTTCAACATAATACCCAGAACACTAAACTGCTTAAGACTGTGTGCAAGTTTCTTCCAAATACAGCACAGGAAAGATGCTGAGAATCTTTGGTGATGTGGGTCAGGCCTGGCTTCCCAACAGCCCTGCAGCTGCTAATGCTGGACTTCAGTCACTGCTGGGAATCCAGATATTCACAGTCCTTTTAGGATTAAATTGTAGCACGAGGACCACAGGTCTTGTTAGGCTGATCCCAATTTTTAATTACTATATTGTTCCTCTGAAATGGATGTTGGACAAGGGAAAATAGGCCCATTGGGTGTGTTATGATCACAGGGTGTGCACCACAAACCAAACTTTGTAATTTGCTTAGCAGATAAAAATACAGCAGAAAGATCCATTTGAAGATCATCACATCTCTAAGTATTGTCCCCTTTTGCCAGAGATGTTTCATGAATGGCAATTGCTGTTTTGGGAATGGGCCATTGAGAGTTTGTGGATATTTTGAATGGAGCCAAGGGGCTTCAGTGCTTTTGTACATGGGCAAGTTAACTGGTGTAATTACACCTGAACAATTACACACCTCTGACTGTACCAGCACAATTACTCCATGTTTCTCAGAATGAGGGTTCCTTCCTTTTTGTTTACCCTGCTTCCATGGTAACATGTTTTGGGGAAGAGGCAGCAGACTTTGGCAGGGATGATCTCTCCTACCAGAGTGGTGGAGCTCAGGCTGGGCCAGGGCTTTTCCATCCTCTGCTGTCCCCACAGCCATGTGGATTTATGTCCCAGCACGTGATAAAACAAGGAGGGCTGTGCCGCATGGCCCAGTGGGATTATTTTATCCACAGGCTGTGCTTCAGCCAGCTCTGTGGTAGCTGTTATCCCTCTTTTCTGCAGTGACAGAAAGGAGCTATCTGGCAGGGACGTGTCTTTTTTTGGTAGCACAGATTCTGAAAAGAGCACCATGTGCTTTCAGCAAGGTGATATTGCAGGGGAGCATCAAACCACCTCAAAAGGGTGGCATGGGACTCTCTTGAGGGGTGCAAGAGGCACATCCCCAGTGAACAATGCCTTCAGGGCTGGGAGGGGACACTCAGAGCTTTGCTTTGAGGCTGGGTGAGGAGAAGAGTGGAGGAGGCAATGCAGGTGAGGGGGGAATTAATTTGCTGGAAGTTTTGTGCAAGGTGCAGTTTGAAGCATTAGGAGTCTTTGTGTAACCACCGTTGTTTGAAGAGACAAATCTCTAATTTTGGAGTTATGTGTGTTCAGGACAAAGAAATGTTGGTTCTTTCTGCAAGTCAGCATCAATAGCCATCTGGAACTTGTATAAAAATGTTTCTCTTTGGATTTGCAATTATTTTTGATTAAATAAAAAAAGAGGAACCTCATTTTGTTTTAAGTACACATTCTGCAATATTTCTGATACTATGGGAAAGAGCACACCATGCACTTACAAATTACTGCTCAGTAATTAACTTCTTTGATCCTAAAAGTGAAAACAGCCCACCTGTGCTACAAGGTGGCTTGCAGAGTCTTTAAAAAAAGACTTTTGCTGAAAAAGCCTATTCTCTCTGCTCTGTTATGCAAACAAATGATTTTTTTCCTTTCATTTAGAAGGAGTGAAGTATGAGTTCTTTTTCTTTTCCTGGCTTGCTAAAAATATGTGATAACAAGTTGACTTCTGTGGGAGTTCTGCATGGGTAAAATCTGAAGGATCAGTCCCCATATTGTATGTGATTTTGCCCTAGTAATTATTCTTCACTTGAACAGCTTCTCCATGGCAACTGCTTCAAGAAAGTCTTGTATCTTCACCTATTTTTAAAAAAGGACTTATTAAGATGTATGTTTTAAATTTTTTCACCCTAAAAAGAGAAACAGAAAAAGAATCCGACACAAGCAGAAACATATGGAGTTTTGCCCAAAAAGCCCTTTCTTCCACACACATCTCCACCTTTTCTCTGTCCTAGGGGTAAAAAAGAAGAAAAAAAACTCATACCAATTAAAAATAAATTCACTACCTTGCCTTTCCCCATCCCCTTCCTGAGCCTCTGAGACATTGTGACGCTGACTTGATCAATCATCCCACATCCACCCTGGCAGTTTCTTAACACAAACTTTCTTCTTCCCTCTATTTTCCAGCCACAGTCTGCTTTCAGTCTGGCAGTTAATTGTACCCCTGCTCCAGTCCCACACTTGTATTCTTGTCAGAAGGCTCAGCTGGAGGTCAGGACCTATTGGTTTGTAGTCTCTTGCTATAAAGCAAAGGCAGCAAAACATTCTGTGGCTGGGTATTCTCTTTCTGACTGGACTCAGCTGGGTCACTGGTGGTGCCTCTATGTGCACTTCTACTCCTAAAACAGGAAATTCTCTAATGTTTTGCCAGAGACTAAAAAACACATCTGTTGTTAGCAATGCAATAGTCAGGAAAAACCATCCATGTACTTTAAACTTATTTTCTGTTTTCATTTTTGTATGGCAACTGTGCTCTCTAATAAAACTCAAAGAGCAAGAGAGTGTTTCTTTCTAGTTTTCTACTTTTGGAGATCACTGTCTTCTGAAACAACACATCTATTAGAAAGGTTTTGTTCCTTGATTCATTTCCAAATTTGAAGTTATTGTTGCATGCTGGATGTATTTTGTGTTCAGTTCTTTATGCTGTGACAGATTTTAAAAGCTAGTAGGGTAAAATGGGGTCCCTCTCCTTTGTGCTGACCTCATGAATGTGGAAATTTACCTGCCCTGGTGACATGCTTTTTGTCACACTCCTGACTGACAGTCTTGCTGGCAGGTTTTCACCCATGGTTTTCTTAAACTGAGATATATATAGATATAGATATGGATATACAGCCATGTTACCTGTGTTTCACCTGAAATCCCTCATAATGTGGCACACAGAACATGTTATCTGGTTGGCCTCAGCAGGGTTACACCCCTGTGAGAGCTGTTTCATCATTTCTATGGTTGTGTCTTAAAGTTTTTGCAGCTTATGTCTGATTTTAAAATCATTGCTCTTATGATTATTGTCAACCACTGATGATTTTTTTTCTGTTTTTATAGCACAGCCAGGCTGACTGCTTCAAAAGTTGTGTGAATTTGGCACTTGGGGGATGTGGTTTGGAGGTGAACATGGCAGTGCTGGTTTAACAGCTGGACTCAGATGATCTTAGAGGTCTTTTCCACCTTAGTGATTTTGTGACTGACACTGTCTCTGAGTTTTACCTTCTGTACCTGCTCACCCTGTGGTTATGTGCTGCTCCCATCCTCCTGGCAAAGCACATTGCTGTTAGAGATCCAGGCTATATTATGACCCAATAAAGAGTTTTATCTGCAGAACTAAGATGGCAACAAACCGTGGCAGAAGCTAGGAAGAGTTTGCTAGAGGATGAGAACATAATAAACCAGCTTTCTCATTTAACCTGATTTATCACTGTACCCTGAGCCACAACACTCGTGCAAGTCAGCAGGTGCTGCTCAGTTTTGTTCTTTTCTTTGCAACTCTCAGTGTCAAAAAGAGGACTCATCAGGCAGCATCTCCAAGTCCACTGGTGTAAATAAAACATTGCCTGGTGCTGTTTTCTGACAATCACAGCAGAGAGGGTGGTAAATAAAGCTAAACCAGTGGTTTTAATCAAAATGTTGACAGCCATTTTGCAATTGCCATCTTTGAAAACAGCTCAATAATTACCTAGTGAAGAATTTAACTGTCTGCCATTTCTGAAGAGCACCAAAACAACACCCAAACTCACTGGATGGAGCAGAGGTACCTCAGGTGTGCTGGACATCAGCTGTCATGTTTGATATGGTGCCACAAAATGGAAGAAACTCCAATAGAATCTTAAACAGGATGCATCCATTAAGTTTTCATTATGTATGTTTGGCTTGAACAGTTACAACAAGGATTTAATTGTCTTTTGTTGACATTTAAAAAATTAAGCCAGCAATTAGAAAATGAAATAAGCATAACTAGCAGTGTGAAATCTAGGGTTGTTTTTTAATATGTCTTGGCTGTAATAATTGTTAAATAGTGATTAATGGTTTGCTGTCAGTCAGGTTAGGAGAATAATTTTACTCTAAAAAGCTGCAAGACAAAATTTCTTGTTACCCTCGGTTCTGCACTACCTGTTTTGTCACTTAGTCTAATACCAGAGTAATTAATTCCAAAGAGCTATCTTTGAAAAACAAACAGCCCTGGCTTCCTGCTGAAAATGATAGATATCACTCCACAGGGAGGCTAAAAAATAAACAATAGTTTATATATATCACAGAAAATTGGACTTTTTAATTGAGAAGTATCTAACTTCTCCAAACACTCTCTGATTAGTGATTTCATATGTTAAACCTATGGGTAAAAATGGGTGCAATCTGGTACAATTCTTCAGTGGTTGTACAAGTATTTCAGTTAAAACAGCCCAAAAATTACAGATGATTCTTTCAATGTTCACCTTAATGCTAAGCTTTTAATAATAATAAAGAGAATGCAAACCTTAATGGCTCAATGTGGTTCTGTGGACCAGTGTGAAATGAATATTGGTGTCTTGTGCATCACCAGGGACAGGTGGGACAGCATGTGGGATCCCTGTTGGTGGGATCCTTGTGGTCCATGGAATGCTGTAGCTGACAGTGCAGAATTTCCATGGGCAACTCATTTCAGCAAGAATCAGCTTCCCAGCATTGCAAAGACAGAAACCTTTCTGCAACAGCAATAAAATGATTGATGGTGCTGTTTTTCATTACAGCTAAGTCTTAAAACATCCATTTATCCCATTTGTCTGTCCCATGCAGATTTTAGACAAAGTGACATCTTCTCCATGAGTCTCCTGAGCTTGCTGCTCTCCCTGAGGCAGGGCTCCTCAGTGCTTGTATTTTCCTCAGGACACCCATCTCTTTGCCTGTGTAAGTAGGATGGTGAATAAAGTATTCTTTTGTGGGGAATTCAGCAAGTTTATTGTTTCATGTATTGCTGCATTTGGATTTTGAGCAAAACGTGAAGCACATGAATGCTGAAGGGAAGTGTAAGTGTTGCACAGTCTGCATCACTGGCTGAACTACACTGGTCTGGGCAGGATCCTCAGGAGTAGGGGACATGGAATTATGGACAACTTGTGCTCAGGATTAATGTCAGATGTTTAGACCTGACAGCAGCTTTGATAGTGCTTTCTAAGGCTTTTTTTTGACTTTGCAGCTTTAGCACTCATCTCAGCCCTTTTATTTATGAAAGAATATCTTTAGACACCTTCCAACAACTTTGCTAACATAAATCCTAATCAAAATGTTTTCCATCCAAACTAGACCTGATGTCTCACTGTATTATGGGAATCACTCTTCTTGATTTCAGCTGACCCTCGAGTGTGAGTATCAAATGCTGAAGAAAGGATTGTGCGTCAGATCAGAACAGGCCACAAGGGAGAAGGAGAACAGGGCATAATATCCATGGCTGAAGGCCAAAAGAGGAAAGGTTTTCATCCTTACCTGTCTCTCAGATAACAGCTTACACCAGGTTTCTGGTTAGTTTTATCTGCTCTCCTCTCTAAGCTTTCATATTTGAAACATACATCTACCTGAAAGGTGGTATTAAGATAATATCATAGAATCGCAGAATAGTTGGTGTTGGAAGGGACCTTTAAAGGTCATCTTGTCATAATATGGTACATGTGTCTCTGTCAGCTGTTCAACAGCAAGGGATATCATAAAGTAAGTGGCTAAAGCTGGTTTTGTACCATAGTAGGTCATCTTGTTGTCACAATTATCATGTAGCAAACCAGGTATTAGGTCTCTCCTCTTCCTGCTCTTATTACAAATTATTGACACCAGGGCACCACACTAGATGGGAAAAACTCAGAGTCCAGCTTACAATTTTAAGTCTTTAAAAGAAATAGACCAAAAAAAGAGGAGAGTAGAGTTTTATGAGTGTTAATATCCTCTAAACTTAAAAATTCCTCCTAAATGTGGTAAAGTTAACACATGTTCCTGTCAAATTCCATTTCTGGAAGGTGTATGAGCAGATTGCAGCTTAATCTTTTTCTCAAGGTATATTTGTTTAAATTCCATCACAATGCAACTATGTAAAGTCTGCTGTCTGCATATGGCTTTTTATTTTTAATATTTGTATCCCATGTCTAGATTAAGGTGGCATGTAAGTTAAATTCTGTCACATATTAAGCAGTTAAAACTGACCCTAATTTTCAGGATCTATTAGAATGCAAAAGGAGTCATAGCATTATTATTGCAGACTCATGCTTTTGAGATATAAATGTAAAGAAATTTGATTTGCTGGGCTGGAGTTTCAGGTCATGATGAATTTATGCTTGTGCAGACTTTTCTGAAGGAGAGAGCCTTTGCTTGTATCTTACAAAGGATGTGAGGTAATGGACTTTTACACTGAGACATTTGTACTTCCAGAAAAGCTTTTACTGACCAAGAGCAGTGCCCAGCCACTCCTGCGGTTTAGATAAAATTAATTGGTGAAGAGGCCTTCCACATTTACTGAAAATGGAAATACAGTGTTTTGATAACTTTAGGGACTTCTTTCCTTCCTAGAATTGACCATTTGAACATGCTGAGGAAGAGATACAGTCCTGTTGGTGCACTGAAATAAATCCCAGAGAAATACATTAGCAGGCAGGGTATGTAGTTGTGGATGTGGGCTAAATCAGATGGCTGTGATTATAGATATGGAAGAGAAATCCATGATGTGAATTCCACATGTATCTGTGTGTGGAAAATAAATCTTGACAAAATAACAGTGAAAGGATTAGTGTATGCTGTGAAGTCAGAGTTGAAAAATAGTCCTGTGAGCTGCCCCCTTTTTAGTTAATGAAGACATAGGAATTTTCGTAACATACAGAAAATCAGGGCTCTGTAATGTGTTCATTATCCTCCCATTAAAGATTATCCTGGACATAGAAATGGAATATAAGTTAGCTTTATAGGGGAAATATCGACTAGACAGGCTGCTAACACGGAGATGGATTTTATTATTTAGAAAGGCAGAATATTAGGATACATGAGCTTTTTTTTTAACAGAGATGCTATGCTGTCAGCAGTGAAATATTACTGCAGGAGAGTTTTCTTTTTATACACAGTGGTAAGAAGTATGGCTTCCTTTCTCGGCACTTCAGCCACAGATGCTATCGGCGAGACCATCTGTGGTGACAGATTTGTGTTATATCACTTCCAAACTCAGTGAAGCTGGTAAAGCCTCCTACTACAGGATATAAGTAGCTCCTGCTAAGGCTGGGATGTATTACAGGGCTGTCTTTCTTTGGGGGGCAGAGCAGTGGGAGGATTGTGTGGATAGAGGCTCACAATAGCTTTCAATCACCTCCCCACCAAGTCTTGAAATGCTGGTGTGGATCTACTGGGGCAACATCTACACAAAGCTCCTTCCTCTGAGTCCCACAGGGGATAGGTCTGGACTCTTCTTGCTCTCTGTGAGGCACACGCAAACCAGTCTGACCTGGGGATGTCAAGGGGGACACTGACCTCAGAGGGAGTCTGTGTAAGTGGTAATACCAGGCTGTCATGTGGTCCATATCTCCTCTGCAGCCATGGCTGCAGAAAGGACCATGTCCCCTCAAAACCTCTCCTCAACATTACATTGTCCTAAAGATGGTGACCCTTTGGCTCATGGTGGGCTTCTTCTTGCCCAGTCATAATTTTTTCTCCTCCTAATCTTCAAAATTATTTTAATTGGTGTTCTGAGATTTCCTGGGCCAGGTTGGATGGGGATTGGAGCACCCTGGTCTAGTGGAAGGTGTCCCTGCCTGTGACAGAGGGGCTGGAAGTGGATGATACCTAAACCATTTGTGTGGTTCCCTGACTCCAGGGATGACAAGCTCTGATGAACACTGTTGTTAGCAAGTGACCACGGTGACCTTGGCACCATTAGGGCACTGCTGGGACCAAAACCATGGCACCACACAGGGCCAGGTGCCCACACCAGGGGCAGGTTTTCAGCCATGAGTAGGCAATAAAGGGATGTTGATGGCACAGAGCATCATACAGCATCTTTGTGCAATGAAACGTGGTACAAGCTGCTGTTTTGGCAAAAACGTTGCAGAAATCCTGGTTGAGCCAAGAGTGGAAACCTCCAGTCTTCACATCTGTGACTGTTGAAAGTATTTGGAGATGTGTTAGATTGGAAAGATATCCATGTCTGCTAAGCACAAAANNNAAAAAAAAAAAAAAAGGGTTTAGACTGAGAAGCAATTTTCGCTGCTAATAACATTGATAACATTGCAATAGCCTTGCCCTGTGTTTGGAATCAGTAGGGCAAGCTCAAACCAAATGGACACAGTTAATTCAACACCGTGGAAACTCTCCAGATATCTTGAACTGAGATTTACATGTTCCTCAGCCCCTCATTCTTCATCTCAAATTCTAACAAGTAACAAAAGAGCTTAAAGAGTTGAGCACCTTCACAGGAGTCGACATTCCATGATCTCAAGTTTCCCACCTACAAAATAGAAGAGACCATCCATGTGGTCATGTCAAGCAATGGCCATGACTTCCTTCAGTAATAGAACTCATAAAACAACCTAAAATAAAACTATGGCATTTTACAAAATCTAAGTGATAACAAACACCTACTTGTCAGTATAAATTTGTAAAATTGTCCTTCCGTTCTTTTAAAATAAAATCCTACTGATAGCTTATACTTTAAAGGCAACAAAGAGACTTTCCAACAAATGATCTGAGGATTTTTTTTTTATCTTTGTCTTTGGAAATTTAGACTTGCTGCATTTCCTCCACAATAATTTTGCAGAGGGAAATCATAGCAGTGTTTCTCTGGGTGCTGTTCCTGCATGCAGCACAACCACCTAAAATTTTCCAGTTGGCAAGATAAATATTGAAAGAGTCATCAAATGAACAACTCTTTTTTTTGTGAAGTCAAGTGTTTCCTAAAGGATAAATTGTCAATCAGTTTAGTCCCTAGCTGGAAGATACAGCTGATGTATCTTCTGTGTGGTAGCTTGTCTCCTCTTTATTCTTTCCTTTACTCTTCCTCCTCCTTTCATTCTTCTGTGTTTGGAGTCTTGTTTTACAAAGACAGAGTCATGCATCCAGAGCAGCTGGATTGATTGCAGGGGTTACTGCATGTTGGGCATCTCTGGTTGTCACTCTGCCTCTGAGCAAATTCTCCACTCATGTTCACTTCTTTCTTGTTTTTAAAAACATGAAAGGGTCATCCATTTAAAATCACCCATTTTAAAGCAAAGTGGAACCAACAATAAAGACTGCTGCATTTAATTATTTTCAATTTTTTTACATTCCAAAAGTATTGTCTACAATGAATGTGTTTTAAACAGGAGAAGAAACTGTGACTGGTTTTACTTCAGTTATCAGTGGTGGCCCTTTAACTGGGCTCCTTTTCATGAGGCATTTGTCAGGAGGGTTGTTGTTTGTGTACACATGATAGGATCAAGCTAAGCTGATAATCTGCAGTTTTAATAAATGTTTTTTCTTGTTTGGGTTTTTTCAGTCTTCAATACAATAATTTGATGCAGCTCTCTAAAATTCTGCCTTAGCAGTTTCCTGGTGCCTGTGTTTGTTTCTCTGGCCACTGGCAGGGTACAGAATGATGGGGGATTGCAGGAGGTCTGTCTTTGTCTCCAAGCACTGGTCCATACCATACACACTCAAAAAGTTTTCCCCCCAATGACTCTTCACAGAGCTAAGGAGATCAGTGCTGGGATCCAGCTGCTCCTTGTCTCTCTGGCTGTTGACTGGGTAATTTACAGCCCTGGTAATACAAGGCTGTGAGGGAGTTACAAACAATTAGAGAAGCAGGGATGGAAACCATGAGCTCTTGTCACCAGGACAGCATCATCCTGCTGGGTGTGCTGCCTCTGGGCACCTTCTGGTTAAACCCCTGCTCAGAGCAGGCTGCTCAGGAACCTCTCCAGGCAAGGTCTGAATGATACAGTCAGCATGAGCTCCTAACAAGGTTTGTGGGTGAAATGAAATTCAAATGTAGACAGGAGTTATGGTCATAGAAAAGATCCTGGCAAAAAGAGAGATGAACACTCTGCCCCAAGTATAAACCAAAGAAAACCAAAATCTTCAGCAGAAATTCTGTTCTTTGTTATGTTCTTGTCATGTCCTTGGAGCCTGGAAATCCACCCCAAGGATAACTGGGGTTAGAACCCAGTTCTGCAGCAGACATATGATGACTCTTCTGTAAAGAATAATATTTTATTAACAATATGTTTAAGTTATGTCAGCTATCAGCCATTCATGAACTTTTATTGACAGCTAAATAGAACCTGAATGATTTGAGCTTTTGGCTGTCATTCAGGGGGGCATTTGCTTTCAGGTCTGCCTTAACCTGCAAGTATGTAATTTGTTTCATTTATGGTGCTGCATAAGAAATGAACCTGGGTCTATAGAGCTCAAAGGCAAATGCAGTAATCATCTGCATGACTTGATTCCTTATTCCAGTAATATGAAAATTGTCAATTATGGATGAATTATGGGTGCTACTGATACCTGTAATTTGGTTCTGCAGTTTTGTAAACATATGCAGCTGCATTTAATTGTATTTTACTAGTCATGTAATTCATTAAGGTGCACCTGCAGTCACCTAAGATACAGATATTAATGAGCTGAAACACTGTCTTTCATTGCCTACTATTTATATTGACATTCCTTACAACTGTTTGTTTTTAATCACATATCTGTTTATCTGACATGCTGATATTAAAAAAAATTAAATTATTGTGAAGTAAACAGAGAGCATAGCTAGGTGCTACATTTTTAACTTCTGAAAGTACTCACTAAATAATTAATTTAAACAATTGCTTTTCCATGCAAAGCCCAAGACTGGAGGAAAGCTGTAGAATTGATTTTTGCAGCAGTTATTGTGGCAAAGATGAATCATTAGATAACTGATTCCAGGGATGTGAGCTGCTGAAGCCCTTACTCTGTATTTCCATGCTCCAGTGGTGATGGATGTTGTTCAGCTCTGCCTGAATACAGTTCCTTTACTTTTTAACTTCCAGTCCAATCTCTTGGAGACGTTATCTTCAGACTTGGGAACACACTTATGAAATAAGCATTTTATTTTGCACAAATATGTGTTTAATATTCACAGCCTGTTCCTTCTTTGCTGCTGCTGGATATTCCTTTCATTTGGATTAAACCAAAAACCAAGTAGATTTATTAGCCATGGAACCAGTCCTTGGTTCAGTGGATTTTGGAGAATGTGTGAGTAGAGCACTGAGAATCCAACCGTACCCCAGATTTGATTTTTTTCCTTCTTTCAGCATTTCTCATTTGGCCTGTTATTATCTGGTAAAAAAATATTTTTATGGCAGAATCCTGTGCCTTCAGCAGGTCTGGGGCAAACTCTGGCTCCATAGGGAATTGTCATAACTTTACAGAGGATCAAGATGGAAAAGGAAGTGACAGGGAGAGCTTCAGTTTCTGCCTGCATTGCTGGGAACGTTGCTGGGTGGCTGCTGTCTGTATGGGAGCACAGGGGGAAGAGTGATGAGCCCATTAGCTGTGAGCTGCTTAGGGAAACAAAAACCTTTCCATCAGGCCAGCAGACGTGCTCTGATCTTTTCTCAGTGTTGGTCTCAGCCTGTTCCTGCTCTCTCTGTTAGCTGCCTCTTGTCTAAGACAAAGTACCACAGCCAGGGACCTTCTTCCTGTTGTTACTTTCTCCTTGAACAGAGTTTTGTTTCTCTTTTCCCCTCTACTTTTCCTCAAAGGGTTATTCCCATTTAATAACACTGTTACAGATATAAAAGAAGCCACACCACTGAAGTTAAATAGCATAGTGACTAAACAGAATAAGGTTATTGAGTCCAGGAGAGATGTGGGCTTGCTTACCTGAGGTTACAAATGTTGTAGTTCCCATCCCTGAATCAAAGGTACTGTATTTCTTGAGAAAAATCTCTTTTCCTTTAAGAATCTGTTGGTGGATTGAGGATCATTACTGGAAACAACTTTAACTTGTATATTCTATTTTCAATGAATTGCTTTGTTCAGGAAAGTTTTCCAATCTCTAGCGTATTAGAATACTCTTCCTGCCTGACAGAAAGTTGTTCCTCTGCCCTGTAATATAGGTCCTGGGACAAAAATAGAGTGAATCCTTTCCATACATCTTGACATTTTCAAGAATGTGCAAAGTTTCTGTTGCAGGCTGGGGGGGAAGGGTGTTAGTTCCGCATTTCAGAAGTTTCTGTGATCTGTGTGTGTATGATGACATTATGTCAGGAAATATTTTCTGGCCTTATGAGATTTTGTGATAGATGGTTTTGCAGTTACAATATTTGTCACAAAATGGACTAATCCCATCGTTCAGATGAGGTACTTTGTGGCTTGGCATCATTTAACAGCACAGTGATGGTTATTGTAAGAGCAGGCTAAATATTCTTCAGCCTATCTAGGATATTAAGTTCTACCAAGCATCACACCTCCATTTCTGGAGGTGCTTTACAGAAACAGTTTCCAACTAGGAAAATGTCAAGCAAGAAGATGAATTGGAACCTGAATAGCAGGACTTGCATAAGATGACACGGGCTCCTCAGATGGAAGAGGGAGATATCAGGACAGATGCCCTCAATTAGAAAGAATTAAAGATTTATTTGTAAATAACTTGGGGAAAAAAAAAAACAACCCAGGAAAGAATAATCCGATTATGTCTGTTCTGACATCTGTGCAAGTGTTGAAGTGTCCAAAGGCAGGAACATTTGCATGGGAACAATCAAAGTACTTATGTGCTCTTCTTATTCTGGAGTCCAAGAACAGATGAAAATGTCAATTGCATTTTTCTTCTCTTTCTTTGTTATTCCCATTAAGAACATTGCAGACAACTGAAGGAAAAAGAAAAATGAACTTCCATTTTTGGGAATAGGGCTGGGAGATGAGGAAAGGTAGATAGGAGTTTCCTGTACATCAGATTGGGGATGGCCTTATTTGCTAGGGAATTCTCTTCAGAAACCTGAGTTAACATGGCAACTTGGCTGTTCTGTGATTCTGTTCTACTGACTGTATTGAAGTCAGATACTGAAGAACAATTGAAATGCAGGAAAATGTTAACAGTAGGCTACATTTTGCAATCACTTTGTTCAAGCTGTGCTTTCCAAGGAAGTGTGGAACAGATGAAGCATAGTTCCATTAAATTAATGTGTTGGTTGAGGCATTTCAAAATCCTCCTTTTGTGTAATAACAGGATTTGTGAGGAAAATGAGGTGCCCAAATCCCAGAAGTTGGTTCATTTACCAGGCCTTGCAGTTTAGCCAGCTCCAGTTAGGGTTATGTTCTATCTTTCTATCAGGTAAAATCTCCTCCAAAGTTTGGCTTTCCCTGGACTTTGGAGTTCTTAGCACTACTGACATCTTACCCACTTCACTGTGTGAGGAAACAAGATTTAGCCTTCACCTCTCCCTACACTCTTCACTTGAAGTTTCCTTTAAATGGGAGGCTCTTCCAAACCACATAGGGTACCTGGATTTGAGATAAAACATCTCAGTCATTAAATGGGTCCTTGTCTTGCTGCATTTCATGCAGTGTTGGGAATAGCTCAGTTAGTTCTGAGTTTGCAAACAAATTGATTTTCTGCTCCTTTTCCCTCTGCCAAGAAATGGATGCTGGTTATGACACCACCTATCTCTATAAGAAAATTCCACACACAGAAACAGGCTTCAGAAATAAATGGCTTTATTACAAACTCACAGAGTTTTATGGCTGTATTTGCTTTGATCATTGATTTGTACAGAGTGAAGTGTTAGAAGAGAGGAGAGGTGTTTCCAACTCTCAGCTGACCAGTAAGTGCCATATCTAATTGATTCTTTTGTGCCAAGTGGAAATTGAGTTTTCTTGGCTTAGAAAAAGGTGTCTGTTTCTGGAGTTTGCTGCCATTAAAACACTCCTGTTTATGCTCATCATTGCTATTGCTATGTAGCATTGTCATTTACTTTTGCTGCTGATTTCTAAGCACACTGAATTAATGAACTTAAGTTTATGACCTTAATGCTTGTTTAAATAACTGGTTCTTGCTACATTGAACGTTTATCCTTATAGCTCATGTCTTTTATGGCTGAACTCCACTCAAGCATTTCACTGGTGAAGGCTTTTCCAGACTGTGGAATTGCTCCATACACAATACAAGCCAGTCAGTGTTTAGTTTCCTCAAGTTCATTTTAAGGACAATTATCCTAAACTTGGTTTGTCTTGAACAAGGACAAAAATATGATTCTTTCTGGCAACAATAAGAGTCCAAGGGGTACAAAAATAATTTTTTTAAACAATATTTTATAAACAATATCAGGGTGTTACAAGACGTGCCTTTTGCTAACTTTCAGCTTACCAGTCTCTGTTGCTTCTTTCTGAAAGGCTTTCAGAGCAGAGCTCACAGTGGAAAGCCCACAATGGCTGTGTATTAAACACAGCCTTAATTTGCAAAGAAGTGTGGGATAGTTTATAGTTTAATTGGTTTGTGGCTTCAGCTGTCTGGAGAAGGTGGGAAGAGGGGATATAAACCTGCCAACGTTCTGCAGCTTGCCTGAGCCTCCGCTCCCAGTGAGAGCCCAGCAGAGGGTGGGCAGCTCCCAGGGCTGGGTAACACCTTGGCTCAGCCCTCCCACACGCTGGGTCAAAATAGCTGAGCCAGCACCTGCCTGTGGGGAGGGAAGAATTCAGTCCTGCTCCAGGCCAGCAGTAACTCAGTAGCCTTTCCCTCCCACGGGGAGTAGGTGCTGGTGATTCAGAGATGTGTCTCTGAGTCAGGTGGCCTCCCGGGGCTCCCGTGGGACGCTCGCTCCTGGTTTAGAGTGTGGAGATGCAGAAGAGAGGATCCTCACCAAAATATCACTGGAAGGGGATGATTGCATTCAGTCTGAGGAGAGGGTGTAAGGAACTGATTTGTTTTTTGGGTTGTAGAATCACAGAATGGTCTGGGTTGGAAAGGACCTTAAAGCCCATCTCACTCCAACCCCTGCAGGGACACCTTCCACTATCCCAGGTTGCTCCAAGCTCTGTCCAACCTGGTCTTGAACACTTCCAGGGGTGAGGCAGCCACAGCTTCTCTGGGCAACCCCTGCCAAGGCCTCACCACCCTCTCAATAAACAATTTCTTCTGACTATCTAATCTAAACCTACTATCTGCCAGTTTGAAGCCATTCCCCCTTGTCCTGTCACTCCAGGCCCTTGTGAATAGTTCCTCTCCATCTTTCTTGCAGACCCTCTTCAGGTACTGGAAAGCCACAATCAGGTCACCCCAGAGCCTTCTCTTTTCCTGGCTGAGCTTCTCAATTATCTCAGCCTTTCATTCCTTCTAGACAGTGCCCCATCCCTGAGGTGTTAAAGAATGGTTTAACATCCTGAAGCTGAGATTTATATCTGCTTTTCCAACTGGTTGTTTTCTAAAGAATGTGCTATAATGCACAGAAATGTGATCATAGTAAAGCCTGTGTGCCTGCAGAGATGTCATAAGTGTCTTCTCGTGCCTGCATTTCAAAAGGCAGCACTTCCAAAGATAAAGGAGGAATCTGAAATAGTTGAGGTGGTAGAAATTTTCTCACAAATTACTTTCCAAAGAAAAATGTATTTCTTCCCAAATCTGCAAAATGCCCATCACTAAAAATGTCAGCTTAATGCAAATTAATGTGGAAAAGAATATTGGAAGTTTTCTCTGGTGTATCCCTGAAGGCACTCCTGAAGGATGTAATGTTGCCTTCACTGCCTATCTACTGGAAGGAAGGGAACATGCAAGATTTTTTTCCCCAAGGCAGCAATTTCAGCCATGCTTAGATGGAGAGGTTTTTTGTTTGTTTATGTGTTCTTTTTGTTGTTGTTGTTGTTGTTGTTGTTGTTGTTTTGGGGGTTTTTTTGGGTTTTTGTTGTTGTTTTCCTAGAAACTCTTACTGGGAAGCAGATGGAATTATGTTTATAGAATGATTTTCTTAAGTAACTTCTTTTTCCTCCTACTTTCTGACCAGCTAAGCACCCTGGCCAAAAGAGAAAAATCTGGTCACCAGCTTTGTTCTGAGGGTGTTATGGGTTACCCTGTTGCCACCAGGCTTCCAAAGTCTTTTCCCTACTTCAGGCACAAGCAGAAGTGTTGGGATTGCAGTCCTGCAGCAGGAGCTGCTCTGGGGGAAGAACTTGTTCCTCTGTGTGCTGCTTTCTGGTTGGGGTTGTTTCTTGACTCAGTCTTTTTCTGAGATTTTTGCAAAAGACTGTGAAATCCTCTTGTTTCTGATCACTTCTGCTCTTAGACCAGCAAACATGCAGGAATAAGATTACATATTTAGAATCCACCCAAAACCCCAATAAATTTCTTCTTTTCCGTTTCCTGGGCCCGGTTATTCACTGTCTGTTCCTAGACAGTCTCTCTCAAAGGAGCAGTATTACTATTTCTTGTAAATATCTTACTTGTGAACACTTTATTAGCTAAAATGAAAGTGTGATCAAAACCCTTCCTTAGGCAGGAGTGAAAGCAAATGAAAGAACAGGAGAGATCCAGGATTTTGTTCTGCCTTAACAGCAAGTGACTCAGACTTGTATAAGGTAACTTTTATTCTGTTTTTTTGCACTCATACCATGACATACTCATGTCTTGTTCTTTCTGTAAGGTGCCTGGGGTACTTGTGAAAAGGCTGTCATCAGTGCCAGGGAGAGACGAGTGCCGCATGAAAAGCGACACTGGAACTTTTCCTGCTCCACCAGAGTCGTTGCCTTGATTTTTTTTTTGGAGCTGTCTGGAGAATAGAAGGTGTAGCTCAGCTATTACGGCCATTCAAACAAACCTGGCTATAAATATCTCTGCTGGCTCCAAGTGGAGTGTAGTTTTTCACTGGGAGTGTTTGCTCAATCAGTGTCTCCTGGCCGTCCCCAAGCACTGATGAGTCAAGGCTCTGCAGAGGAAGGGGAAAGCTCTGCTCTCCACACAAACACTTCCCCCCAGACCTGGAAGGCTCTTGTCTCTTCCCAACACTCCTAAAAAATTATGGTGAGAATTATGGTCACCCTCCTCTCCCAGTGTCTCAGAAAGAAGGGTTTGCATATCTGGAATGCAGTAACTGCACTGTTGATTGTTGCTGGTACAGGAGTGGGGTACCAGTGGTGGTCCCACGTGTGGTTGTTGCAGGACTGCTGGTTTCCCCAGTACAGGTTATTTGATGGATATTTCCAAATTTCCTTACCCAAGGAAATGATTTTTGTCCTCTTCTATTACCTGTGAATGAATCCTGTAGTTCTAATCTTCAAATTCAGGTTGAACACCAGACTAAAACTTCATGGTAATGTAATTGTTTCATATGAGATCATTCCACTTCATAAAAGGTGTGTTCTGATGGTCTGGAAATAATGTTATAGAGCAGAAATAGTTCAGAATCACTAACACACTATTGCTAGAATTGTGTTATCTAAAAAATACTTGAAGTGCCTTTCTACTCTGTACTGTGTTCAGAATCAAAATGAGGAGAGAAAAATTTTTAAGATAAATTGGTTTGTGAAAAATTTATGTGCACTTTACTAGTGCAGGCAGGATGTAATCTGCTTTGTATTGAATCTGCTTGAAAAAAAAAAAAAGCCACAATGATAATGAGATTTTTTAAAGGCACTTTTAAATTCATGCTGGCAAAAGACAAATAGTCATGACTTTTAATTTCTATAAACTTAACAGCTGGGGACAAAATAAAGCGTTATTAACTTAAGGGGTGTAAGGAAGTTGCTTTTGCTTCAAGGACGAAATAAGTTATTCTATTCTCAGTGTTATTCATCTCAGCTGTCTGTCTGATCTTTCTGCTGGTGCAGCCAGGCCAGTAAGTGGGTTTATTTATACTGCTTTTACTGTTAGCAGTGAGAGAAGGGGGGCTGCAGACATCTTTGGTGATGTCTGTATTCCTTGTCCTTGGTAATGGCTGTGAAAACACTGATTATGGAGGAGCTGTGCTTCAGGGGCACATTGCTCTGCTCCTTAATGGGGGATTTCTTGGATTCGAAATATAAATTGTAGTACCAAATAGTGAGGAGCTTCTTAACTATATTTTATTGTTTGGAAAAATATCTGTCTCTTCTACCATGACAGTCATTAATGATGAAGATCTTTGTCCTCATCAGACTGAGTTCTTACACCAATTTTAGTAGCATTGAGAGCAATTTACTGTTACCAGAGGATAAATAACAGTTATTTTAGTTATTTTTATTAATCACTGTATGTATTGTATTGCAACTAATAATCAATCTGTTTGGTTTTGCCTTTTTTTTTTTTTTATTATAAATTTAGTGGTAATCCAAAGATTTCTATAGTTTCTCTGTACCCTTATGTTCCTGCTCTTTCCTTTGCCTGTTGAATTCAATTGCACTTCTATCAGTGATTTATTTTTTTGCTGTGAATATCCTTGGCTGCCACTTGCAGACTCCTCCTGTATTTTCCCGGACTTCACCATGGAAGAAGTTGTAGAATATATTGTGTTAATATAAACCACAAGTTCATGTTTACATGAGGAGGAGTTTCCCCTGAGTCCCCAGTCTTTACTAACTGATTTGTCATGGAGGTGAGGGGCACAACCTCTGTGTTTAGGAAATCAATAGCAGTTGCCATTTCCATTAAGGAGTCTTGGCTGAAGTTGTTCTGTCTTACATATTACACTGCTGTCAGGATCTGCTTCCACTTGCTCATGGCCTGAAGCTAAAGCAGGGACAGACCAAAAATGGTTGAGTTTTTTTTTTTTCCTCAAATAAGCATATCATGTCTGTGGGATTGGGAGGGACTGATCTGAAGATGGCTTGAGCAGAGAGAGAATACAGGAAAACTGATGTGAGTAAATGTTAAAAGATGGTACTTACATATGTTTAGCCAAATCAGAACAATAAGATATATATATAGTTTGACCTAGTGTAGAAAAATCAGCAGAAGTGCCAAAAATTCAGAAAGATTCATCCTTCTGCAGGGATTGTGCATTATAAGAGTTGCAAACTAACACCTCTCAATAGTTCTAGAATGCTATCTGATGGCACTCCCAGGCACCTGAAAGAAGGACCAATCTTTGAAATAACTGCAGGTAGAGCAGCAGCAAGGAGCCATGTTTAGGAGAAAATGTACTACTGTCATTGCCAAATTATGGCTTCTGCAAGGGCTTGCTTGGGCTGAACCCTTGATCTGTACCTGTTGCTGCTCTTTTTCAATACTTCTGACCATCACAACACATTTTGTTACCTGTGAAGTCCAGGAATTCAAACATGTGCCAGTGTGATGGTGTCATTACAAAACCAACTTGCATCCCTGTAAGTGCTGGTGAGGAAGTGGACTGTATCCAACCATAAATACTTCTGAAGTCAGCATGGAAAATTGCAAAATGCATCTTTCATGGTTTTGGATTGGCACTCACCATTTCCTCTAGGCAAGAGTGTCATTTCAAAGAGATTAAAGTGCACATGACAAGGATAAACTCTCCTCCTCCTTACCTGCTTAATACCAGTGTTAGCAAACTCTTCTCTGCCTATAACCTTAACTTGATTAGACCCTCAGGTGGGACTAGAGAGATGCTCTAGGGGGTGCAGCATCAGCACCAAGGCTGCAGGACTCTTGGCCATAAATTTTTTCCTACAGAATCCAACTTAACAATAGGAAAAGATTTGTCTCCCAAGGCAGTGCTAAGTTCACAGCAGCCACAGTGGTGTGGAAGTGGGCTTGAAGAAAAGTTATCAGCCCAGCTCGTTTTTCATCATCTTTCTGCCTGGGAGAGCTACTGTGCCATTGCATGGTCTCAGGCACTCTCTGGTATAATCCAAATATTCTGCCTTTAAACACTGGCCACCAGCAGAATGATGCCAGTGCTGAATGCTCACAGATAGGAAAATCTGAGGGAAGATCCATTTCTATCAAAATTATTAAAGGGACATCTGATAGCACTGTTTCAGTTCAGGCTTATTAAATACTCTCCATTTTATCCTTCATTTTCAGGGATTTATAATTTTGCTATAAAAATTCATTCAACCTTGAAACTTGCCATCCATCGTTTCACTCCACGAAATATTTTTAAAGATACAAGAGCAGAAATATTCCTATTCTGGAGATGGCTTAAACGGATATTAACTTTCAATCCTGCTGCACAGCACACTGGAAAGTTGAAAAAACTGCTGAAAATTACTGCTAAAAAAAAAAAAAAGCCTTTGCAGCAATATAGCTTGAATTGTTCCCTGAAATCTTGGTCTGTTGAGTGTGACCTGGTACATTTTGAGGGTTGTTGTCCAGTTTCAGAGGGAGCTGCTGAGATGCAGATCCCTCTGCACTGTCCTTTGTGCAGGAGCTGGAGCCACGTGCTCCTCCTTAGCAGGGCCATGTCCCACCAAGGAAGGGCTGTACAGGTAGAGGTGATGCCCAAACACAGCATGTCCTGGAAACAGTGTGAACTGGGAATTTTAGCAAGTGGGCTTCAGCTTTGAGGGGTGGGAAGTCCTGTATCACATGAATGCCTGGCAGCTTTGGCAATGGGCAGGGTGGCACTGAGATTTTGTGCTCTGGAGGATTACTGGGGAAAAAATCTTTCTGTTTAGACTTGGAACAAATTCCTTAAGGTTGTTGTAGCTTCTCTATCATCAGAACTCCTGCTGGACAGGCTAAGCAAGGCATGTCTCAGAAATGTCTCAGGTACAGAGGGAGAGTTGGACTCTCTCACATGTCCTCCAGCCCATTTTTCACACCTTTTTCATGATAAAATTTGCTCTGTGCTTTGTCATTAGTGCTGCTTTTACCTCTCCCCATTCACCAGGTGGGTGCTTCACAGTGCCTTGAGTGGGCCCTTATTTCTTAGAGCAGAGAAAAAGTTTTTGGTCTCAGTGGAGGTCTCCATTTTCCTGTCCTTTTTTCCTAACATATCTGAGCCTGGTGTCTTCTTGATTTCATTGGCATTTAAACTGCTTGACATCTTTAGCCCTCAAGGATGCTCTGAGCTGTAAAGGCTCCTTGCTGAAACTGCTGTTCTGGAGTTAGAGGTGATGCACGATTGGTTGGCTGCTTCATGCACTAAAGAAATCAAGCAGCGTGTAGCTTCTCCCATTAAAAATTAACACTCTGCAGTAGGCAGTAAAGACCTTCAGTGTTTTGTTGTTAAGGAGCAAATAATGGAAAAACACCACCTTTTTGTAAAGTAGGAGGGATGCTTCAAATTAAGAGCTGTCTCCTCCTTGAAACTGGTGACTGGAGAAGGATTTCTGGGAATGTGTGGCTGTGCATGTGGTTTGCTTGGATGTTGTTCCACAGTTCGTATCCATACTGCTTTTACTTTCTATAGCCAGTGTATGCAGTGTGTTAAAAGATGGATAAGTACCTGTTAGAGCTGATAGGATTTGGATATCCTTTCATATACTTGGTGTTCATGTAAAGCTTCACACGGCTGCAGATGGCTAATTTGAAAAGAGGCCTGTGGGAAATTTGGCTTAGAGTATATTTGTTAATGCAAATAACAATAATACATGTGGGAAGGAGTGAAAGGATCATTTAAATGGAGCACTGATTCCAAAACTTCCCAGACATCTGTGAATATCCTGGGTTAAGGGGCTGAGCTCATGCTGGGGGATTTGGTGTTTGTTTGGGGTTATGTGAAGGTGAGCTGTGGGATGTCCATGTTCACATCTATTTTGCACACTCAGCCTGCACAGGGGGGTTTGCCTGGTGCGTGGGGTTCTGCTGCCCTGCTGTAGCTGTCTCAAAAAGCTGTCTCAAGCTGTTCCTCACTCTGCAGAGCAGCGATGACTTGAAGCCTGGGAAATGCCCGGAGCAGACTGGTGGAAAGCAGGCACGTTTCCTCTGTCTGCCTCAAACAGCATAATGGTTTTGGCAAGGACCACAGCGAGGGAGATGAGAGGGGGCATTCTGTCCAGCCAACTGGCAGTGCTCACATCCACCTCCCCTCTGCCTCCCTGGTACCTCGTCCCTCTTTCTGTGGCACCATCTAAATGCTAAATAGCAGGGCTGTTGTGTGCCTGTAACTATGCAGCACTCTTTTGTTCCACTCTCTGCAGTTATCAGATGAGAAAGAAAAGTAGTTATTAAGTAATCGAAGATTTAGGAGAGCTCTGAAGCGCTGTCATGCAAATAAGAGGAAAAAATATGATGTTATAAGAATGAAGCATTTGTCTTGAGAAGGTCTCTAGAGTAATAAAAAATGAAGTCTCTCTGTTGAACAGCGCTGCAGCAGAGGGGTCCTTCAGCTCATCTGGCATGTGAAAGGATATTAAAGCTGGTGCCCACAGTCTCTGTCTAATTGGGAGTAATTGCAGTAACCAAGAGGTGTAGAAAGACCAGTTAGAATAAATGCTATTAATGAGGAGCATGTATTAACCTTGATATGATGGTTGCTGGGTATGGGTGTGCAGTTGCTAGTTTTCGTTTTAGTTTCACATAGAAATGATCCATTGTCAGCCACCCATTTGTCCAGTTCAGTGCAAAGGCAGTTGGTTAAGACACCTGAATTCAGGCTCCCCTGGTTGCTTTACCCACATTTCATTGTGCTTCTCTGTAAATTCTCTCCATAGCTTCCAACACATCCTTTATGGAATGAAAAGAGCAATGTCACTTTGAGGCAGATCCACAGGGTTTAGACCAACTTTCCATTTCCTCAGTTAATTACCAACATAATCTCTAGATAATCTCTTCTCGAGTCTATGAAGATTGGCTGCCTTTGAATTCAGAGGACACTTGGTCTTTTTGGATCCTAGCCATAGATTAAACTTCTTCAAAGTGGAGATAGCTGTACTTTCCTGCTGTTGATTGAAACATGCCACTGAACACTTCTGAAGCTGGATAACCCCTCCAGAAACACAAACAATTGCTGGCACCCTGTGTCCTCCCAGCTCAGAGGTGCCAAATCCCATTATAACTCATTTCTGTGCAGACAGTCAATCATAGCCTTGTTTTTCAGTGTGTAAGAGATTTTTCTAGTGTTACCAGGAATATTTCATCTGTAAGAAATCACACAGTATGAAAGAGTTGTTTGCACCAAATTGGCAAAATCATATCTGTAATTGTGGTGATGTGTGTTGTTATTGCATCAACCTAAACAGGGAATTTTCTGTCTATGTTTTCTGAACTATCCTCATCTTGACTGAATTCTTACATCTCCCATGGAAGGAGAGATCTCCCACCTGCAGGGGCTGTGCTCCTGTGCCTTGCACTCCTCTGCCACCTTCAGTCCCAGGAACATTGGCCCTACAGAAACCTCATAAGGCTTCTCTGATCTCACCCCTGGGAGCTTTCAGAGGAAAATGAAACAACAAGTGGTGAAACTTATGTAAATGAACAAATTTCCCTTATCCTGCATGCTTTCCTTCTGTATCAGCCACATCACCTCCCCAGTTTTGTGCAGGTGTAGTTAATGCAAAGAGCCATTCTCCTCCTCTGTGCATGGCAGGGAGTGCAGGATCCTCTGTGGCTCTCAGGAACCACATCAAACATTCAGGCTGTGCCTCAGTGCCTCTAAGACCATTCCTGGCCCTGTGCTTGTGGCTGTGAACTTCTGATGGGCTCACTAAAAAATGCTGAGGACTGAGAGCATGAACCCATTTTGTGTTCACTATCAAATGTAATTGATATATGCAATACACTATATTGTATATATCAATTGTATATATACACAATACACTATATTGTATAATACAATATACACTATCAAATGTAATTGTAATATACATGTAAAAATGTATATTTTCCTGTAGGGCATACATTTAAATTAAANAAAATGCTGAGGACTGAGAGCATGAATCCATTTTGTGTTCACTATCAAATGCTTAATGTATGTTTTCCTGTAGGGCATAAATTTAAATTAATTTTTTCTTTTTGATTGGACTTACACTTCTAAACTGTTTCACATTAAAAAAAATGCAGATACCTGCACAGTTGGGTTGGTGGGGTTTGTGTGTTTTTGGGTTTAAGATTGTGTTTCTAGCAGCAAATCTGTCATTTCATTAGCTGATGTTTGTTTACACACTAAACTCTGCCCATATCTGAATGTAACACAGTAAATATCTGTTTGGTTTCAACACTAGATATGACCCAACATTCAGATATCCATGCAGTAATTTCCCATGAGCTCAGAGGAAATCATTCCATCTCCCAGTGGACAGTCAGCACCATTTCCTATTGTATTTGAATTTTCTTTGCTTGTGATATTGCATTTCTCCCCCTCCCCAGACACATATAGTCATTCCAGTTTCTGGTAATAAGTTTTTGATCAGGTTTTCTTTGTACTCTTCAGCTTTTGAAAGCTCACCATTGGGGTAAATTTCCCTTTCATCTTCATGTAGCCTTCTCCTCCCCTTTTTCTCTGAAAACAACTGAAATTGGTAAAGAAGAAAGTTGCAGTGCAAACACAATTTGCTTGTTTAGTTTGAAATTGTAAATCTCCTTTTATAAAAATTCTCCCTACAGTGAAGAAAAAAAAAACAAAAAAACAACCAAACAAAACCCCAACAGTTATTTTTATCTTTTGACATTAAAATCTGAAATTTCTGCTTCTGAAGAATAAGACAACTCTCTCGTTCACCAGCTGTATGGTTTTTTACAAATGTCAGGCTTAGTATTGAATGAATGAATGCATGCAAATATAACTGCAGACCTAAATATGTGCCATAAAGGCAGCTGAAAGGATGGAATTCTGCCCTACCTAGGCCTGATATTTTGAACACTATCTACAAAATACAACAGCTGAAGAGTTTGTTAATCAAATCCTGCTCTCTGCCAAAGTACTAAAGATGTTACTATGGCTCAAATGTTTATAACTCTGGGAGATGTGGAGAAATGGGCAAAAATAGCTTTCAGAGAATGGCAGTAATTTTGGTTTAGGTAGGAAACTCAGACTTGACTTTCTACTGTGAAATGAATAGAAAATGGTCTTAATTAAGCTTCTGAAACCACTGACCAAACAGCCAGAAATGTGTGTTTTTGTTTGGTTCCACAGCCACTGTGACTAGAGCCAGGGGTGCTGGGGCAGTTTTGGAGGGGATGTACTGGTTGTACTGGGCAGGAACCTGTTTCCATTGCCCCATCTTTTAATTCATCCCATTGCTCCTGTCACTGCCTTCAACATTTAGGTGAAAGGAGAACAGGGAATCATAGAATCATAGGGAACCATAGAATCCTGGAATGGTTTGTGTTGGAAGGGATCTTAAAGACCATCCAGTGCATTTCCTCTGCCATGAGCAGGGACAGGTTGCTCAAAGCCCTCCAGCCTGACCTGAGACACTCCCAGGGAGGAGGAACCCTCCATAACACACATCCTTCTGCTCTTGGGTTTGTCTGAAGGTAGGCAGGGTGTGATTCCAGGGGTCTGTCTCTCACAGTCACTGGCGTTCCTCAACCTCCTCACCTCCTCCTGCAGCTCTGGCACTAAGGGGAGGATTTCCTCCACCAGGAGAGCTGTGCCCACTGTTGCTGGATGGATCTGGAGCAGGAGCAGGGCACAGCCTGCAGCTGGCACTGGGAGGGCAGCGTGTTCCCCCTGAGCTCTGCACGGGCGGCTCTGTCAACCATGGTGGGTGCAGTGCTCAGAGTCCCTGGCTTTGTGCCAGGTGGGCACCAAAGCTCCCAGCTGAGCTGGCAGGGTCCTTCTGTGCTATCTGCCCTGGTGACAGCATTCCTGGTCTCCAAGTGCTTCCCAAGGGCTGCTTTTGTAGGTGTGGAAGGCTTTGGCTGCCGCTGCTCCCGGTCCCACCCAGGTCCTGCCAGCATCTGTCACACGAGCTGCAGGCACCCACTGCCTCTCCCAAGGTTCTCCCAGTTTGGGAAAGCCCCCTGCACACTCCACCAGAGCTGGGAATTCTGCCAGCACCAGGGCTGCTCTCCTCAGCAGCAGCATGCCAATAAAAAATGGATAAAAAAGCCATAAACATTTCCCCTTGGTCTGTGTCCCCTCTTCTCTGCCATGGAGTGATCTGCAGGCTGGGAGAATCCCTGTGAAACTGTTACACAGCTCTATATTTGCTCTCTTTTCCTGCCATGCTCTTTATTTTGCCAGGGCTATGAACAGCATCCAAAATCCTGTGAGCTGGACCTATTGTATTAAGGATTGGTCTTTCTGTGTCCAGAAGGAGCAAAGGCTGCAGCATGGAAAGGCTTTTGGCTCAGCTCAGCAGATGAGCTCTGCTGGCACCGGCACAGCCCCATCAAATGCCACCAGATAAACCTGACCCAGAGTCAGGTGTAAAGCCAGATGTTCCAGGCAGGAATGTCAGCTGCCTTTTGTTTTCTGACATGAGGACTGTGAGCAATCTGAAAGCTGCAATCTTGCAAGAGTGACATGAGTGGATTTAGTGAGATTTTGGAAAGTAGTGAGCATGTACCAAGATCTAAGAAAAAAATTCATAATTTCTTGTGCTGAGCTTGTTGTCTGTAAAACCTTCCTGTTCTTATCTGCTTTGTTACACACATCACAGTCTAAAATAGAAAGTATGTTTTATCTCTACATCTGTGAGCATGTATGCCCAATATACTTTTAAAAAAATTAATTACCTACATTTGGGGTAAATAATTTCTTAAGGGGAAAAACTCTCCTGAATTTCCAGACCAAATGGGATCAGATCCTTTAAAATTATAAGGTGAACCAGATCCCACCTGATGTAAACTGGTATAGTCTCAATGAAACCAAAAGAGCAGTTCAGACCTCAACTAACTAAAAATGCAGGATGTTTAATAGGAAAGTTTCAGAAATAAACTGTTTATTCCTTTTACTGTAGAATATATATTGTGGCAGGATATTTTCAGGCGGTAAAAATAAGCAGCTCCCAAAATTGTTAAAAATATAGAAAAGGCTTGGGAACTGCTAAAAGGTGTTATTTTTTCATTGAATGTGGGTTATTACTTGCATAATTGGCACAAAATAGAAAGCAGTTCATAAAAATGGTATTGTTTGCACTTCTGTAATTAAGATTGTATCAGTATTTCAAGGGCATAATAGCCAGCTAGAAAAACACATGCAATTACAGCATTAATTCCTCAGGAAGTGAATCTTTAGCCAGTTTTTGTGGGGAAAGCACTGCTTTGGTTAGTGACCAGGTAGAGAAGTCCAAAGAAAATCATTCTAGGTTCCAGCATGGCATCAGGTGTTCTGCATTCCTCACATAATTAAAGCCTAATGTGGAAGAGATGCCTTAATGGACTTAACAAGCAGAAATGCAAATATTAGACCAACTTAGTATGTTCCACTTTTTGCAATTTATTAATTGCTGTAAATATGCAAAGGTATGCAATTAAAAGAGCAAATGAGTATTTCTAATGAGGATGGAATGGTAGCATATTTCATCAAAGTAGGACACAGTGTGCTACTTAGCTGTGTATATGTTTTTGCCAATTAGTCAACACGGAATTCTCGTCTGAACAATTGAGCCTTATGTAACTGGCAAACGAGCACTGGAGCACCAAAGTCCAAAAACAACATTCATATTACCCTGTAACACAACAGGGTACTTTTGGCCTTCTTTGCATCTGGGGAAAGGGATATAATTCATTGACAAAACCTGAGGCTGCCTGTGGGAATGTGGCTTTTTCTGGGCTGCCTGAGCTGGCGGGGCTGCCCTGCTCACACGGGCAGTGCCTGGCACAGGGGCACAGGGAACCCCAGCAAGCCAGGGCAGAGCTGCTTCCTGCCCCTTGCATTTGTTCACTGGTTTGTGTTGTTCAGCAAGTGGCAAGTGTCCCCAGCACGTGTCCCTGGGCCACTGAGGGTTGGATCCTGGCAGTCCCAGCAGCGTGCTACAGCCAGGATATCCTCAGTGGCTGAACACCACACAGACATGGCAGCAACACTTTCCTAGAAAGCACTGAGAAACAGCCCTGAGCTGTAGCTACAATGGAAATATAACTCTAGGCTAAGTTAATTTTGATCTGATCTCCTCCACAAAGCTGTATTTTTGTGGATGATCACACAGGAGAGGGGTAATTCCACACGATGCCATGTGTGGGATGTGCCAGGGCTGCGTGGCCACTTGGACCATGGCAAATGACCTGCTGGCAGGCTGGGACAGCTGAGCACTGTGCTGGGGTACAGTCCTCAGACAGATACCAAATCCATCTCTCATGTAATGGGTGGGGAAATTGATTTTCTGTGCAGCCAGGAGTATCCCAGTGAGTGCTCCCCATTTTGGATGAGAGGAGAGGGCACTTGGAGCAGGTGGAATTCCTCGTAATTGTTATACAATGCTCAGTCCCATTGAAAGATTTGTGTTTGCTGATTTAGCAAATTTGGTAATTTTAAGACTGGATCTCTTCTTTTTTTTTTTCTTTTTTTTTTTCCTTGGGTGAAAGAAATGGGATAAGAAGGGGAAGAAATTCTGTTCTTGGCTCATGTCTGCATTTCCTGTATGGAAAAGGAGGCTACCAGTACAAATTGGAGCCACCAATATATCAGTCATGACATCATTTCATAATGATGTGGGGTTTGCAGGAAGAAGAGCTTAGTCTGCTTGTCATGAGGAGCTAAAAATCTGAAACAGCTTTGGAAAGCCCTTGAAGAGGCAATGGAGCACAAGGATGGGGAGAGGAGGGGTGGAGAGCACAGCAGAGACCCCCAGCCCAGGGGATCACAGGAGCTGCTTGGAACAAAAAGGTGCCTCTGGTTCTGTAGTGCTCTGATGGGTTTGGGGCTGCTCTTCTATTGCTTTTGGATAAAGTTTCCTTGACTTTAGAATCTGTGTTGTAGAAACACCGAGTTAAGGGGCTTCATTTGGGGAAAGGAAAAGCCATTTTTCCTTTGTAAAATAATTCAAATAAACTTAGACTTAGGCTGTACTTAAAGAACTGACTGACAGTTTCTGTGACAGATGAAATAGAACATTCTGGGGTTGCAGAATAAAATAATATAATTCAGAATGTAGCAGTCAGCCTCCTGCCCTGAGCCATGACCCCTCAACAGATATTCTTCCCATAACCTCCTGAAATATTCCCAGAGCCTCTCTCATGGTGAAAGGTATCTTGCTTAGTGCTTCTCCTGTGCTCAGAAGGCACAGGCCTGTAGCTATAAATAATTACTGACTACTCACACTGCCTTGCACAAAGTTCAGGTTTGAACTTTCATTCAGATACCTCTGTGCCTGTTCCTGCTTGCTGTACCTGGGAAAAGTTGTATTTTTTACATCCAGCCCATTTGCTCCAAGTTAAAGTCATTCTGTCATCTAGTTGAGATGCTCAGACAGGGGATTAGGTTCCAGGCTTTTTTTTTGTTATTTGGGCTTTTCTTCCATCTTGCTTCTTTTTCTGAGGATAGTTACTAAAACCTTGGGGTTTTTTCCCTAAAAGAAACGAAGCAGTCACTTACCTCCAGGTCATCAGGGTGTGAGTGTTTAACACCCTTGTGCTCCAGGGTGAAACACAACCAAAGGACTGAGGTCTGCCTTACAACTGCCTTTCCCAGCTTTCTTCAGGAATTAGGATGTCCTAAGGTGAGGCAGGGGTGGGGAACATCTACAGGTGTCTTCACAGGGAAATCCTCCAGGCCCTGGCAGCTCCATCAAAATGGGACATTCCCTGTCCCACCACCTTTCCTGGAAGTCCAGCCTGTGGTGGCCCAGCCATGGGGGATCCTCTCTGCCTCCAGGCTGGACTCCATCAAAGCCACTCACTGATGGCAAAAAAAACCAACTTTGACACATGTAAAAGCTTCACACAAGCCCATGGGGCTGCACCTCTGTTTCCTTTTCAAAGAACAATTACATGCAGTAATAACAACAAGTGCCTTTTGCATCGTGGCTGAGTGTGTCGTGTAGAGCTGTGTGCTCCCAGATTGTGCCTCAGTGGAATGAACAATCCTCTCCAGCTTTTCAACAACCCTCAAGGAGTTTTGCATTGGGTTCTTTGATGCTGTTTTTCTGCCAAAAGTGCTTTACATCACTCAAGCTCACCAGATGCTGAGCTTCATATTTTGAGTGAGGGTAACTTTCCTGATGTATGGAAGGTGTTTAGTCCTTTCATTTGACCTTAGCTTTAGCTTGCTCATATTTGTCACTGGAGAGAAAGGTGATTAGGAAGATCTATGGCCCTCAGTACTGATTGCAGACAGCAGATATGCAGCACTGTCAAGAGTGGGCAATTGCTGACAGAACTGTTTCAAGTTCAGCACACTTTGGTTCTCAGGCTCACATCTCCGTCAGCTCTATTTTAATATCTCCTAGCACAATTTCAATATTTACTTGCTGCAGAATAGAGAACATCTGGGATTTATGTGGCTGCTCACAGGAGTAAAGAAAAAAAAAAGAGAGAAGTGTTTCTGGGGCTTTGCCTATAAAAGCTTCAACTTTCTGAGCAAAGCTAAATGGTGTTTGGCAGTGCTGTAGTAGAAAATTAGAGAAAAAATGGTATAAAGACTCCTGTTAATAGCAAAAGAACTTGCATTCTGCAGAATTTGGCATAGCAGCAACCTGCATTCCCAGAACTCTCCCTCTGTATTTGAAAATAATGAAGTGAGAACAAATTGGGTTTGTGGAGTACATTATGTGTGCCAACAGGCTTGTTTGTGTGTGTCTGAGATAAATGTGCGTGTGCCTGTGTATTTGGGGGGTAATTGTTATCTCTGAGATCCCCTTCCTCCCCAAATCCACATCACCACTGGATGCTGTGAATAACAAAATCCTGGGTACTGTCATTTCTACCTCTAGACTCAGTTTCCATGTAAAGAGGTTAATGCTAGCTAAGGCTGAAATGGTCTTCTCTTCCTGCTACTTTTGAGGCATTTGGGAATATTTTTATATCCTTTTTGCTTTTAATTGCTGTTGTCCCTGCTTCATCCTCTCCCTTGTTGCCACTTAGTCCTTGCTGAACTGAGGAAATAGCTTTTACACAGTGTTCTGTAACTATTGAGATCTTTGATTATAAAAGGTGCCTGCTGTTTCTGCTGCCTTCTGTAACTGTAATTTGCTCAGGGAAGGAATGGTGAGGGCTGCATTGAGGGGATGGCCAGAGCCTTAGGAAAGCCACCAGCATGAAAATGCTGCTCTCCTTTGCACTGGGGGAGGCTCTGTGTCTCTTCTGGCCCCTCAAAGGGGGTTATTTTTGTCAACAAAATAGGGCTTCCCTACAGTGTCAGGGCTTTGTTATCCCAGAGGAAGTTAGGAGGATTTCAGGACAGCACAGTATCTTCCCATACCTTTGATGCTGTGATAATTTATGCTCTATTGACAGCCTGCATCCGAGCTGACACTTTACACTCAGTACAGTAAGAGCCTGATGTGCTGCAGTAATTCCACAGCACTTCCACTCCTGCACTGCCATTCTTCTTTCCATGAACCCTGAGTCCTCACCTAGCTCAGGAGAAGTTATTAGCATTGGGCTGTGCCCGAGGCAGGTAATCTGTGGGAGGTAAAGTTGCTCAATGCAAGAGTTCTTGCAAAAAGTCACAGCACACTGCTGCTAACCCAGAACTGCTGCTATTGTGAACTTAAAAATTCTCCTACCTATCCCAGCTCCTGCATACTTCTGGGTACCCCATGTCAGAAGTTTTCTCTGCTTATTTTCCTTTTTGATCCTACAAATTTTTCAAAGTGAATGTTTTATACAATTGCAAGTAATATTTATATCCAGAATTCCTGTGTGTCTTGCTGACACGTGTCAAGGCCAGGGCACTGCAGGTAGGCAGTAAGTCAAACTAACCCTTTAAATGTTGACAATATGGTGTATGCTCTGTATATTTATTGCTCAACCATAAAGCAAGCCCTGGACTTCATGAAATATTTGGATTTATTTGCATGTCTGGAAAGTCAGTCATGTATGAAAGTGCTGGGTGTACTGCATGTGCACAGAGCATCTGTGTTGTACATACACATTAGGAGTGATGCCTCCCAGGGGCATCTCTGTGCATGCAAGAAATGCACAGGCTGATGGTTGCTGAGCAGGATGCTTGGTCTTCCAGGAAATCTTGCTTGGAGCAATTTCATGTGGCTCTGTAGCAATGGGGATCCTCCACGCTGGCCCATTATTTCAGAGAGGCCCTTTCTGAAGGAAAACCAGCCCCATTTGAAAGTGGACTGGTCAGCAGGAGGTGATAAAGTGTTCATTGTTGGGGGGAAAGAGAAAACTCTGACATTTCTGTAATTGCTTGGCTGCTGTGTCTCATATTGCAGCAGAGTCATTCTGCATGTGAGGGTACCTGTAATGGAGAGTGATGGTGTCATTTATCTCAAAGGAACATCAAAAGTCTGAACTGTTTCTGAGCACTGGTATAAATCAGTTAAGTGTTGTCCTTTCCACACAGTCATCTGCTCTGCTTTCCTAATAACTCTGATACATTCTTTCTCCTTTTTTTTGACACATTTCTCCTTAAGCATAGTGGTAAGATGTACCTCCCAACATGAATCACAGTTTGTGCAGACTTCCATTCTTGGATTTTAACATCAATTTTACCTTAGGATAGTTACAGGTTGTCACTGTGCCTACTCAAGGTATATTATTTCCATATCATTTTTGTGTGAATGTGGTGGTATTTATTCATACAACAACAAATAAAGCCAATAAAGCACATAGCCAGTGCATATTTTATTACTAATGTAGCATTTACAGCACTTTATTGTTAACATAAAAAAATGGTACACATATAAAAAGCAAATGTTACAGCATAAATCACCCTAAATGTTCAGCCAGCATGACCATCACATATAATGTTTCCATTTATCAATCAATATGTCAACATGCCTTGATGCTTCAGATGTAAATTATCACCTAAGGTGTCTTTAACTCCTCAAAATGTCATCTGCTGAACTGAGCTCATTCAAGTTCACCTTTTAGCTTTTTCCCTGAGATGCTCACTGTCCAACAAATGAGTGAAGGAGGCCAGAGGTTAATGAACCTTAATTGGACTTCATTATGGGGCAGTGGAGCCCCTCAGTGCCTGGCTGTGTCCTGTACTGAGGAGCAATCAGTGGTGGGGATGGGATGGAGCAGAGGCCAGGCTCAGCATGCACTGTAGCACTTGGTGACATTTTATGGTTCCCTGCATTGCTGAGGTGTAAAGCTTGGTGCAAACCAGAGCAGCCACATTTCAGTTTTGAGACGTATTTAAAATACATTTGTAAGCATGAAGACTTCTGAATGACTGAATTATGCTGTAAGGCAAGCCCAGTGCTTTATAACTTCTGTCATTACTGAGATCTGGTGTTCTTTATTGCCTGTGATCCAGAAGAGAAATTGTATTCCCTTGCTGCAAGTAGGGCAAGGCAAACCAAAAAAAAAAATCCTTCACTCACGAATTTTATGGTGTTAATTTGCCACATATTAATTTTCACGTGTCATTTGAGAGCAAACAAAGAATTAAAGTCATTCATTTGGTAATAAAAGTGTTTTATTCAGAGTTGTAATTAGGCTATATTATTTTCAGTTTCCCTTTGGAGGATTGGAGGCCATGAACAGAAAATGATTGTGCTGCTTTTTCTTATGTCAAAAAGTCTGCTTAGGCATTGGCTTTTAGCAAAAATGTGTGTAAGATCCTGGAGAAGTTAGAAGGGCATTGTGTGACCAAAATAAACTGGATCCAAAATGTATTTTTGGTAAATTGCAACTACTGGTGTTTATATTTCTGTTTTACATTCTTCATCAGCTGCATTTTGCCATTTTTAGGAGTTGTCATTTATATAATCATGTTGTCCTCTTATTTAAAACAGAAGCCAGGTACCATGTGGGTTAGCTAGAAGTCATATTCTATGAATAAAAGGTGTACTAAAGAGCTCTCAAGAGGCTCCTCACAGAGCTCTGTAACTAACTGATAGGTCTGTTTTGGGGTTTTGTTTGGATTATTGGCTTTTGGGCTGTTTTAGAATTTATTTTTTTTTAATTTGAGTCATGCTAGAAGAAAGTATTTTCTATTAGCAGAAAAAAATTAAGTGTCAATTTAGGTTACTGGTTTGAACAAAAATGATGGTTCATATTTCTAAGAATTTTAAGCTTCTTTCTATATTTAATTTTTAATGTTAATACTCTGGCTTTTTTATAATGGCTAAATTCGATTTTGGTATTTAAAAAATCAAAACCAAAAAGAAAATCAAAATTTTTCACTTTGAAAATATTAAATGAGCACTTCAAATTTTGAAAAACAAACACCTTTTTAGCCCCAAGGTCTTCATGCACGTCCCACCAGAAAGGCAATATTGTATGTGCAAACTACTCACTTCTTAATTCTTCATTTCTCAGGTCATTAGTTCTTCATGCTTTTTTTTTTCCCCTTCAAAAATTTTGTAGCTTTTTTAGAGGAAAACCCAACAATATTCACTCCTAACATTATCTGCTTGGGCTAAATCTTGCTTAAGAATATGCATTAACATTTGCAAAACCAATAAAAATTCAACCTAAAAGATGACAAACAGTAGGACCACTCTAAACCTCACTGCAGAGATAACTGTACTTTGGCTGAACAAATGTGCTGTTCCTTCCTGGCATTGCAAATGGCAAATAATTTTAAATTGTTTCATAAATAAGGGATTTTCAGACAGCAAAAGACCACCTTCATTTCCTAGCTGAAACTGGTAATTTTCTTGTGGCCTTGCAGTTGTTAGGGAAGGAAACAGAGTTATACACTGCTGCCTGCACCATCAGGTACCCTGCTTTGAATCCAATAACTGAGCTCAACAGCTTCAAAAGGGTATTAAACATCAATATCCTTTCCTCACTGAGAACTAATCAGTTCCATCTCTCTACCTTTTGGGATAAAAAGAACTCTCTGGTTGCTGCAGGATTTATAATATTTATAGGTGCATTTTATATTCTGTTTCCACCCGCCTTTGTTTCCATCTCTCTCGTTTGCTTTATTTACATGGGACTGTGTGGGCTGATTGTAACACCACAAATTGGATCTAGGGCCTGAGATGGAGGATGCAGCTGCCATAGGAAAGGTTCCAGTGGTTCCACTCAGCAAATGAGACTTGCAAACATATTTATTCCTTATTTTCACTTCGTAAGGTCAGGCCCCAGGGCTAAATGGGAACTGTGGGGATTCTTTGTCACAGCAGTGGCCAAAGAGTCTTCTCCTCTCTGGAAGAGTTCATTCCTTTGGGCACATGGGCACCCCTGAAAGATATAATAAATAATTTATAATCATTATTTATAATAATAAATAACCTAAAGAGAGATTGTTTACTGTGGGTTGGAGTGGCAGGACAAGAGGGAATGGCTTCAAACTGCCAGAGGGGAAGGTTAGGTGGGATACTGGGGAGAAACTTCCCTGTGAGGGTGGTGAGACCCTGGCACAAGGTTCCCAGAGAAGCTGTGGCTGTCCCTGGATCCCTGGAAGTGCCCAAGGCCAGACTGGACAGGGCTTGGAGCACCCTGGGATAGTGGAAGGTGTCCCTGCCTGGCAGGGTGGGACAGGATGGGCATTAATGTCCCTTCCAACTCAGGCCATGCTGTGATTCTGTGATTGATAACACAGTGGGACCCTGCTCCTGATTAGGCTGTCACAGCACTTTTATAATAACTTGTCTGTTTTCCATTTCATCATCTGATAACTTAATTCAGATAAACGATTACCTGAAGAAGATGAAAACAAAACCAAAAACCCTCAGGCATATGTGGTGTATGAAAGCAAATCTCAGCTCCTATTAATTTTTAGGCCATTAAAAGACACTCTCCTAGAGAATAACACATTCCTATTGTCCCTAAAATGTGAAATATAATACAAATAGCCAGTGGCAGCAAGGGATTTATTTGCTGTATGCTCAGGTAGGGTTCATCTGGTGGAGCTCTATCACATTCTGATGGATTTATGACAGTTCAATCAGAAGTGCAGCACTCGTGTGCATGTGCTCAGCACCCACAGGGATAGCACAGATTTCAGGGAATGCAATGAGCATTCCAGCAACAATCACAATTCAGGACAGCAGTGTCTTCTTGCTGGATATCAGTGGCAACATCTAATTATGAAGAAAATGTCAATGCTTCCTCTTTATTACTAACATTGTAGCTGCATTAAATCTAACTTTATTTGACAGGGCCTACTCAAAATTATTTCCTACAGAAATGTGCTATCAGACAGCAAGAGTATATCTTTGTCAAAACAGCAAGTAGTAGCTGCTGTTAAGCAATTTTGCAAACATGGTACCTTCAGGCACATATACTGTATATCATTCTGCATTTCCTGATATGACAATTAGCCTTCAGTGTCAAGATAAAAAAGATTATGGATGCAAATATGGCTATTTCTTTTCTTTTGGTTGATTGTATCTGATTACAGCCAGATACTACTTCCCAGCATGATGAGTTTAAATATATTTTACTCTTTTCTTAAGGAAAAAAATGGAAATTGACAGCAGAGTACTTAACTGCTGAGATTCACATGCTCACTTTATGTATATATGAAATGTAATTCAAGTGGCTGCAAACATTGACTAATCCAAGAATTCAAGCTTATTTGAGTTTTCTGTAGAGAAGCTTAGATTAGATCAAGTTGATGAGTTCTTTTGAGTTGCATATTACAATGTCATAAAAGACTAACTGAATTCATACCAAACATGAGCTGGGCTCCTGCTGTCAGTACCACCAAAGAATAGAATCAGGATTTGCATCTTCTCCTCACAGACAGCAAACCTCCTCTTTGATTATTGGAGGAGTTTTGGCAGATTGTCTCACTCAGCAGCAAAATAACATGAAAAAGTCTTATTATAGAGTCAGTCCTTGTACATGGATTTTATTATTGTAATTTTCTAAATGTGAGCCATTCTTCAGCTTTGCAGCCTGGAGGTGGCTTAAAAACCTGTCTGGGAAGTCCAGTAATGAATTTGTCATAACAGCATTCTGAAAAAGACATCCTGGAATTATGAAAACATATAGTTAAAATTAGTCACTCCAGACTCATCTCTGGTGCAGTTTGACCCTGAGGAGCTCTGCCAAAGGACCAGCACAGCCTGGGCTTGCCCTGGTTCTGCAGTGAAACCCAGTGGGTTTTGTTCCTGAATGTGCCAGGGAAGGGCTGAGCCCTGCCTGTCTCTGCCCTCCTGCTCGTGGCAGTGGAGACAGCAGAAATCCTTGTGCAAAATGGGCAGCCTTGAGCACAGTCTTCATAATTAGAGACCTTTTCCTTTGAATCTGCACCAAAAAAGCTACATTATTTTTTGCAGCTTATTACCTGAAAAACAGACATAACAATGGAAGGAGCATGTGTGATAAAAGATGGAGCTAAATAAAGAGAACAATAAATAATGCTGAGATTAGGCTGTTGGGCAAAGAGCTGAATGCAGTTGAAAATCCAGCAAATCAGTTCAGGAAGATAAAGTTCATTGAGAGCAGGCATCAGAAAACTGTGTTTCAACCACAGCAAAAACTGAAAAGAAAACACAGAGCTGGCCACAGCAGGTGTACTTTATACTTCCATCTCTTATGGAACCTGCCAGAGAGCAGTATTGACATGTGGCAGCAGAGCATTTGAGTAGAAAAGGAGCATAAAGTTGCCTTGGCATTCACATCCAATTTAAGAGAAAAACACTGCTTGGATACCTAGAAAATATATATATATATCCTCCCAATACTTCATATGGAGCTTGTGTGCTGCTAATCAAGAGGACATTCAGGAAGAAACCAGTAAACAGCAGGTTTGAGCAAATGCTTTCCCTGCTCCCAAGTAGGAATTATTTTTAATCATAACACATAAAGCATCCATTGGAGTTAGCCCTGATCAGTATCTTGCTGTCATGTGAGTTGTTTCATTGATTTCAGTGGAGCTATTTAAGAAAAGCATGTGATCAAGTGCTTGGCAGGGCTCAACCATAAAGAGATGGTTGAAAAGTAGCAAAGATACTGGCAAAAACTGCCCTTATTTGCATCTTAAGTCCCATTTCAAAGTTCTGTCCTTTAAGAAAACATTAATTCACTCAGAATAAGAAAGTAGTCATAGACCCAAACTGCATCAAAACAGAGGCAGAGTGTTTTCCCTGCAGAGATTTCAGCAACATGCAGTGACCTCCAACAACTTTAATTAAAGAGAAATGCATACAGCTGAATAAGCTATAGCTGGTAATTTAGTTCAGCATCAAAAGTCAGCAAAGCAGTGTGCTTCATGAAAAGCAACTGTCAGTCCTTGGCCAACAACTATAAAACATGCTGTGATGCACTGAAATATTAGGGGGGAAAAAAGGAAACTTTTACTGACTTCTTCAAACTGGGCAGAGGGTTCATATTCCTTTTAACTACCTGAGGGAATTAATTAATGAGGAAAAAAAAAAAAAAAACACCATAAACCCCAAGTCCACTGGGTTGTTAATTGCAGGTATCTCTTTGCAGCTCACCTGCTGCTTTGGCTGTTTTTATCCAGGGCTGCCATCGTTAGCATCTGCTGACCTCACCCTGTGAAACCACTGCACACATTGGCACAGAACTCGAGGTGCTGCAACCCTGTGTGCCCTTCAGTGAGCTGCCTTCCAGTGATTAATCCAGGGCAAGTGATTAACAGAGAGCAGCAGCCCCCTTTCCTCTCACATTAGCTGCAAGCCAACAGAATTTCCATCCGCATTACCAGGGGGAGGTGGCTGGGCACTGACCAGGCTCCCCAGGGAATGGTCACTGTCCCAAAGCTGCCAGAGCTCCAGGAGAGTCTGGACAATGCTGCTGAGCACAGGGTGGGATTTTTAGGGTGGCCTGGAGTCAGGCTCAGTGATTCTTGTGGGCACATTGCAGCTCAGGAGATTCAATGGTTCTAGGAATGGACACAGGGCTAATTCGTTCCTCTGACACAGGGTCCCTGCCCATCCAGCTGCTTCTTTCATTGGTTTCATCTCAGTCATTTTTAAAGATAGCTTTGTGTTCCCCCCAGAGAGATGGAAAGGCTTGAGCTGGGTGAGGGACACCGTGGAGTTTATCTTGACCACTCCTTATCAGATCTTGTCAGGTGCCAGTCACAAAAAGCCATGGCAGCAGAAAGTCTGTCTTGCCTTCATCTGTAAATGTCTATTTTTCACCTTGGGCAAACATGTCATTCAAGAGAGGGATAGGCCATGCAAATGTAGATGGCTTTGTAGATTTTTCTCTGATTTTCAGGAAAAATCTGTGGATTTTTAATCACAAAAGATACACTGTATTTACATCTTGTTTTCCTGGAAACTTCTGGGATATTTTGTGAAGATCAGGACATAGGAGTCTGCCTGGGATGCATAAAAGTCACACAAATTTAAAGAGGTAAGGGACCAACAACTTTGCTGCCCTGGTCCTGTGCAGACTCCTGCAAGAGGACAGGGAGGTTTTGATTGAGTTTTGTTTTGTTTGAGTAGAAGAGGATGGGCAGTGTTAAATTAGAGAATTAAACTGCAAGCAGCCAGGTTGGCCAAACTATCTGTCCTTAGTGCCTGAAGGCTCCTGTTGGATTCAAGGCATGTTTTCTTGCTGGCAGGTCTCAGTGGAGATACCCTTTCCAGGCATTAATGTAACTGATAGCATCACTTGAGTGGTGTCAGCTGGAGTGATATTTCTCTTTCCTTCACCTAATAGAGACTGAAAGGGCTCTGAAGTTCTGGATTTAGTTGTGTGGAAGTAGGGGGTATTTAGGAAGGGAAAGGAAGATAAGAAGCAGGAATCAAACCCACGACAAAATCAACACAGTGTAATTTAAAGATCAGTCACACAGGAGTGGAGCCTGCTCGTAGCAGACCTGTCTAGTCTGGGCTAAAGCAGGAACAAGTCTGAAGGAATACTGTAAAAAAAACCCCAAGGCTGAAGCTGGGACCTTTACCTCTCTGTGACAGTGCTTAACTGCAGATATACAGGACTAATGTTCTAGTGTGAACTAGTTTTTCCTCCAACAATGTTTAAAGTTTTTAATTTTGAAAATATAGATTGTTTGATTGCAGACAAGTAGATAGAGAGACCTATTGAGAATTAGAGCAGGTAACCACACTGACAAGACTTGCTGTTCTCTTGTTTTATTTACAATGCATAGTAAATTTGTTTTATTTGAATGTCTCACTCCTATACAAAGTATGACTGAAATACTTGGCTGAAACTGAACCACCAATAAGGTCATTGAAGTACTTATTTCACCTTTTAATCTACATGTTTTTATGCCATTAGAGATTACAAATTAAAACATCAAAGAAATACTTATATTTCTTATTAATAAACCTCCAAACTCTGGCTTAATTTCAAGTTTTAGTTCTAGTCCCAAGCAGTTCAGTTGGAGCTTCACTAGTGCAAGGATTCAAAACAGATCTCACTGATTGCAACCTCACTTCCCTGGTAGTCACAGTAATCTCAGAGAAATTCTTCTGGCTGTTAGTGTGGCATCTGTAGTAGTACAACTACACTTCTTATTGAAGTGTGTTTCATCTAAACTGTACCATTTAGCAAATAAAAACCATTTAGTGAGATACAGTAGACGGGTGCTGAAATTGGCCTATTAAAGATGCTTTAACAAATGGTGTAATGAAATTCTCTGCAGCTGAGACACCACACTTAATATGACTCAGAATAGATAAAGTAAATAGTGACTAAGAGTAACAGCACTTTATAGAACATAATTATCATTTAAGTGAGGTGCTTTGCAGATGTGAGGAATTTCTGCAATACACTTTCTGCTGGCATTAAAGGTAGTTTTCTCTTGGTAGTGACTCAATGTGGAGCAATTTGTTTCATAACTGAAGAGTTTAAAATGTAGTTTGGAGGTTTGCTAAAATGTCTGAGACTCTTCATTTTGTGATGCTTTGAAATAAGCTGTGTATTTATGAATGGTTTTCCCCTGAGTCTTTATTAACCAACAACCACAAGTCCCCCACATCTTCCAATACAAACTCCTGTGAGTAGTAGATTTTCTTGTTGCCTGTGCAATATTTTCATATGCTGTGAGAAGCTTTACAGGCAGAGACTTTAGTAAAATTCTGGCCAAATAATAAACCATATGATTTAAAATTTCAAGTGCAGGGTGGAGATATCCCTTTTGTTGATTAAATATAAAAAGTATGGTGAGTGCACTGTGTCTGACTGGGTTACAGATATGTCTGTGTCATAAAAATGTACCTGTTCCCTGTGATATAAACATGAGCTCCATAGCCTGGTAGCCTCACCTTGCTTTCAGAAATGTGGAGACTGTTTGAAATTCTGTATGAAGCAAGTTTTGCTTTCCAGAATAAAATTGGTTCTAATTTTGGTCTGATACACATTCAGATCAGTGACTCTGGTTATCCTCAGGTATAAACTCCTCCTGTTTGTCTGTGGATAACAGGCAGATAAAGGTTAAAAGGAAGGCTGTGTCTGGTTCATACAGTCAGGATCCAAAGCCTAACCTAGTCCAAAGCCAAATGAAGTTGGACATCCCTCATGAGCTGCTCTTCACAGCCCTTGGAGTCATCATTTTCTCCTGGGCAGGGGGAATACTCCCAGGTAGGGCTCTGGCAGGACAAACCTCCCCAGATGAGGTGGAAGAGGCTGGCACACATAAATGATTCTGCCTTCTTAGGATGTGGTCTGAAATCCATGAGTCCTGGACCATTTTTCAGTGGATGACTTATCTGAGTAATTAATTTGCTGTATACATGCTATCCATGAGCAGTTAAAAGGCCTTTCCACTTCATCACAAAGCATTTTATTTTGCTAGATATTGTTTTTATTTAATACAGAATTATTCAGCAGCTGATTGCTGAATCTACAAGGTTTTTTAAGTGTTGCTGTATGTTCTAATAGCCACTATAGTTATTGTAAGGTTTAATATTTGCAGTGCTTCTGAAACAAATGGCTTTTCAGTGTCCATATTATTTTATCATATCAGTTATGAGCTATTAGATGAATATGGAACAAGTTTTATATGACATAGCAGAGAAACAGTATTAATTTTCCATACCATTACATTCTCATTTTGAATTAGCAAAGATGTGACTGAGAACCATTTCTAAAACATATTGTGTCATATATTGCTGTATGAGGAATGTCTGACAAGGAGTTGCTACAGTTTAAAAGAGAATAAAGGGAACTTTACTTGTAGATTAAAATCCCACCTGTGATGCTGCACAGGAGAGGCTGACCATGCTGTTTAGATACTGGCCCAGTGGCCCAAGGAAGTCCTGCAGTACCCCCCTCACATTTTATTTAATTTCCTTCCCTTACCCCCTGATTTCCCCTGCAACAGATTCAGTTTTGTCCTACTGCCTGCAGCACATCTTGCTTGTGGCTTCCCTTGGAAAGGGCTTCCATGGCTTGCACAGGAGTGTTCCAGGTCTAGATTAGATTTAGGGCCAGGCACATTTTTTTTTGAGGGATTAAGTTATTCCCACACAGGGGCTGGAGCCATCCCAAAACTCCTGGCTGAGCAGGTAAAATCAAATCTGCTGAATAAGGCATTTCAGGCTGAATCCAATTGTGGGCTTGGGCTGTCAGCAGCTCCCAGGGGAGCATCCTTCAGCCCACACTGCAGATACCACAAACCCCAGCACAGCCTCCCCTCATTTCCAGTTTGCATTGCCCTGCACCTCCAGCTGTGCCCCAGCTTGGTGTTGGCACATCTGACTTCCCTTCCACACCTCAGTACCTTGCATTTGTCTTCCATGAGTTCCATTTTCTCTATTTCAGTCTGTTTCTCCAATTTATCAAGATGGCTTTTCTAAGTCTGTCCCTGAGAGACTTCCCAGCCTCTTGTCAGCTGCATGTTCAGCAGTGGCTTCTCTCTTCTAATTGCTCACTGTGTAAAAAGCAGTACCATTGCCACTGATAAAGCACAGTAATCATTCCTTTGCAGCCTGCAGAATTTAACCAGTGATGCACTTCTGCCCTAGAAGGCTATAAATGGGCTTCAAAATCTTCAGAAGTTATATAATTATTTATTTAAATGTAGCAGTTTTATCAATTCCTGTGGAATCCAATTGATTTCATCCCAGTGAAAACCCAGGTGAGCGAAGAATGCAGCCTCTTTGATAAATTAGTAATTGAATGTAATGAATTCTTAATCATGGCTCTTGTTCTGCATTTGGTGACACAGGGTGCAGAGACCCCAATTAATTCCTTGCCACCCCCATTTCATTCAATGAGCAGTTTCCACACCAAATCCAGGTTTTTTATAAATCTAGCAGAGGAATAACATTAGATATACTGTCTGTCCTTTCAGTTTTTAGAGTGAACTATATATTTGTAGTGTGTGAGACTTCCTGAAGTTATTTCAGGGGTTTTTGTAACATACATACTTTTTTTCAGAAAAAAACCCTCTTGAATTCCACAAGTGTGAGCTTCACTATATGTGTTCTACCATTGTGTGTAAAGGTGTGCACTCATCCACCTCCAAATTATGGATTAAAATAATCATCAAAATTATAGATCAGATATTTATGTGACACAAATTATCAGTGAAAAAAAAATCCTGAAAATTGGGTCTTGACCAGTGTGTGGGACAGTAAGTGGAAATCACCCACAACACAAAATAAAAAAAGGGTTTAAACCAATTTAAACCAAGAGAAGCCTTGCCCATGCTACAGGAGAATCAGCCAAATGCACTCTGCTGTTTCATTCCATTCCAACATCCCTGTTGGTTCTGCAGTTCCCATTTCCTGCAGCTGCACACATCGCTTGTACTCATGATCTTGATTTACCTTCTTATTGCCCTAATGGGGAGAACTCAATATTTTTTCTGGAAGATGGGATTACAAACGATCTCTCCTTCTCTTACCCCACCTCAGGTTCCTGGTGTCCCACTGGCCAAGTGACCAGCCAAAGCTGCTGCTCAGTGTCATCCCCTTGCCTTAGGAAGTGACATTTCTCCTAAGTGTCCTTGATCTCACCATAGGATTTTTTAGTAGAACTACCTCCTTCCTAAGATTCTCTTTTTTTTTCCTCCTGAATTATTTTAAAGCAAGATATTCTCTAAAAGGATTTATAACTTACCATTAGAAATCCTCTTCATTGCTTTTTAGCCCTTTAGGATTTTGTCAGGATTACTAACGGGATTTTTATCACCAGGGAAATATGGCTTCAGACATTATATCTTAAAAAAATAAATCTGAAGCATAGACTGCCAATGAAGCAGCCAACACATTTATATTCTCTCCAGAACAGCTTGTCTTGTAAACCAGAGGATTCTTTAGCAAGGTGTTTTAATTTTTTATGTGTCAGAATAAAGCAGATTTCTGGCTGAGGAAGGCCATCTGCACAGATGACAGCTTGGCCATCGTGCTTTCCCAGTTTGTAACATGTATCTGCCACACAGTTTTAGCCATGTTTTCACCATGTTTTGCTGCAGCTGCATTCCTCATTCTGGTCCCATACTTAAATATATTCTTAAATCCAAGTCTGCTCAGCTATTCACTCAGCATTGCAAGAACTTGCCTAAATAAATCAAGCAGCCCCTCAAGTGTTTTCCTGCATCAAGGCCTCTCTTTTTGTGTATAGAGGGTGAACAAAGAAGGAACTAGGGACATCAGACCTGTGCTGGATCCAAGAAGCTCTGATTAAAAAAAAAAAAAAAAAAAAACAAAAAAAAAAAAAAAAAAAAAAAAAAAAAAAAAAAAAAAAAAAAAAAAAAAAAAAAAAAAAAAAAAAAAAAAAAAAAAAAAAAACACAACCAAACAGCAGTTCTGCTCTGCATTTATCTCTGGACACAGAGATGATAAAGTTCTTATGGGGTAAAAACTCAGGTGGGCAGGAATATATGAGGGAATTGTATCTCTGACTTTATTTAATGGCTTTGCTAAGTGGGTTTGCTTGTCTTAAGGTTGTTATTATCCTCATCCCTGGAGGGACCAGGTTTTTACAGTCACAGCTTTCTGCACATCCATGACACCAGTGGAGGCTGTTCACAAGCTGTATTTATGTCCTGTCCCTGACTGTCATGTCTCCACTTTCTACCTTGTGTATCAAAAGCTGGGGAATGGGAGTCAAACTGGGAAGGAAATGGGCTGGAGGAAATTGCAGGAAGAAATGTTAGCCTTAGATATTGTCATCAGATATGAAAGAGCTGAAATCCAAGCAAAAGCAGATTTTGCTTCCAAAAATCCTTCCTGATGATCAGATTCCTTTCATTGTTTGTCAATTGAAGGAAGGGAGAAATAAATTTATTTTCTTCTCCCTCTAAAACTGTCCTCACAGGGTGTGAAGAAGAGTCCTCTGTCTTCAGTGAGCTCTTTCTGCCCACATTCCACCCAGTGAGATGAGAAAAGGAAGACTGGATTTCTGTCAAAGCAGAGCAGCTCCAGATTGGAGCAGAAGCCCTTCAAATAGGAGGTGGAAACTCTGAGTTTCTGACAGTGTTTTCCCAAGTCTGTGTTTTGCCCAGGAGGCAGATTCCCATGGCATATCCCTGAGCTCCAGGTTCACTGAGGCTCTGCATGTTCTTCTTATAAACTGGTCAAAACCATTTCATAAATAATTGTTTCATTTAGGAAAATCCTGTGGGGTTTTTTCAGCTCTTTGTTTGTTTTGTTGTGGTAGGGGTTTTTTTCTGATCAATAAAGAGCAGAGTTAATTAGTTAAGATACATGACACTGCAGGGGTTAGTGGGTCACATAAATCTTTTAGAGCAAATAACTCTGGGGTTTTTTAATTCAAAAAAGTTCATTTCAAATTGTGTGTCTGGGGAGGTACCATCAAGGCTATTTCCATTTTATATCAACTATAATTATTTAAATGACCTTTAATCTATTACACCTTAGAAAGTCTAGAAGGCTTTCACAGGAATGAAATCCTTTCTAGCCACTTACAGGATTATCCTTGGGAAAAGCTCAGGGTTTTGGAAGGAATGGACTTTTTAAAAACTTCTAGATCACTTAAGAACCAGTTTGGATTAATTAACAAGTACAAAATACAGAGGTTCCTGGGAATGGCAGAAAATCCAAGCAGTAATAAGCATGATCCATCCAGATCCAAGTGCCAGGGGCTTTGTCCAGCTGTGACCATGTGATGTCCATGAGCTGCATGCTCATTTTCTGTTTATTGCAGCATTCAGGTTGTTCTCCAGCTCTTCTTCATTTTCCTGAAGAACACAAAGAAGTTCTTCAAAAAAACCAAAAAACCTCACAATAAAACCCTATTAATTTTTAAAGTGATGAGTACAATCCTCACAGCCGGTGGCTCTCTGCTATTTACAGCACAAGTGATTTGTCTGTTCATGTATTTATGGCCAGGTAGTGATAAATGTCTGGGGGCCATGGGGACAGTTGGCCTCAGCAGGCACCTCCATCACTGAGTCCCTGGAACAGAATCCCTGCTCCCCCTCCTCCCCAGCCCAGGTCACCTCTGTCCTGTCACCTCTGTGCATGTTCTGCCTCTGCACCACTAAATTATATCAGTCAGGAATCGTGCAACAGGATTAAATGCCTGTGATCTTTGAAAAGAAATCCGTGTCAGGTAACTCTCATTTCCATTCTCAGCTTTGACCCTTCAGGCTTTAATCAGTTTTCATTTTCAAGCTCATCTTTGAACCCACAAAGGCTCTCTTGTCAAAGGTGAGGTATTATGTGTAATCACTCCATTTCAAGAGCTGGGCTTTAAAATTAAAATACCAGATATTCAAGTTCATGATAAGGACAGGAAAAGTCAGCCTTAAAAAAAAAGTTAGCAGGACTTTTTCTACCTCCTCTGTGCCATCCCTGAGCCCACGGCGCAGCCCTGGGCAGCCCTGAGGGACAGGCACAGGGCACCTCCTTTCCTGAATCAAATTTCACAAATTCCAACCTTGGCAGCTCGCCTCGTGCACAGGGTTTGTTTTAGCAGGGGAGCAAACAGTTTAATTGCTCAGATTCCAGGCCCCGACCTCAACTAACCTTAATTAATTAATTAGATATCGGCACAAGGCATCAAGCCTGTAGGTGAGGAGAGGAAAAAGCTGCTATTTTGGAGCATGATCTAGGACCTTCATATTTGCCTTTGCCAGGGGAAGGGAGTGGGAAAAGTGCTTTGCACTGCTGTTCAGACAAGGCCTGGTGCAGCTGAGGGAGATGTGAGCAGAACCAGGTGTTGGGGCTGGAGCAGAGGAAGCTTTAGGGAGACCTTAGAGCCCCCTCCAGTGCCTAAAGGGCTCCAGGAGAGCTGGAGAGGGACTGGGACAAGGGCCTGGAGGGACAGGACAAGGGGAATGGCTTCAAACTGCCAGAGGGCAGGTTTAGGTGGGATTTTGGGAGGGAATTCTTCCCTGTGAGTGTGATGAGGCCCTGGCACAAGTTGCCCAGAGAGGCTGTGGCTGTCCCTGGATCCCTGGAATGTCCAAGGCCATGGATGGGGCTTTGAGCAACCTGGGATAGTGGAAGGTGTCCCTGCCCTTGACAGGGGATGGAACTGGATGGGCTTTAAGGTCCCTTTTAGCCCAAACCATCCCATGATTCCATGATAACTTTGGACTCTGCTACAGCACCCATCCTGCAGGAGTTAAAGTGGCTGCTGTCACCTTGGGGTGGCTGCTGTCACCTTGGGGTGCCTGATGTCCATGCCTGATCTGCTGAACAGCTGAACTGATTTTTTTAGGAACTAAAACCACATCAAGGCAGCAGGGCTGCAGCTGGAATGGGTGTCAGACACTGTCTCATGCAGGGCTTGGTGTCAGGTTGTCCAACAGAGTGGGAGTAATTTCTGGCAGAATTAACCCCAGGTAAAGGATTTTAAGCCCCTCTAGGCATTCTGGACATTGAGGGGGGAAAGGTCCATTCAGAGGGCAATGCAGGAGAGGGGTTTAACTGGACAGAAACCCTTTTTTTGGTTACAGCCTCTCCCTGAGTTATCCTCCTGGAGCAGCTGCCCCTGCCCATGGTGAGATGGATGCCCAGGGGAGCTGGAGCAGTTGCAGCAATTCCTGTCCTACAGCTTGGGGTGGCTGTAACTCAGCAGGACAGAAGCTTGTTTGTCTGCAGGCTCATGTTTGGGATATAACAGCTTCCTCTGGGAAGGAAAACACAGCTCCCCTGAATAATTTATGGCTTTTCCTTAATTATTCAATAATAGGAGCCCATTCTTTGGTATTGAGATCTCAGATAAAATGCCAACAGTACGTTATGTCTCTAAATCTTATTTTCAAGAGTAGTTTAAGGCCAAAATTTCAAGGTTATAAAAGCAACTTAAGATAGAAATAGCAATTTTCAAGACTAGTAATTAAGCCAGGCATCAAATTCCCAGGGAGCTCAACCTCTGTAGGCATTTAAATGTGTCTTTTGGCACCTAATGACCTTGGGATCTTTCTCAAGAACAGAGAACAGAGGGAGTAGAGATGACTTCCTATGCCTGAATTGCAGTGGAAGTTTTTACCAAGTAAGAAATGCAAAAATATCTTTCAGCATGTTTATTTTGTTAGCTGCTCTCTCATGATACAGAACAAAAGATGAGACTTGTAAAAAGCTGAAGCGACCACCAATCTTGTTGTTCTGAGGCTGTACAAATGCCATGTTTTTCTTCTGGTTAATTTAAGATTTTGTGTCTCAGCCTATAGTACCAACTTTATGTGGCATCATTAGAATGCATGCACCAAAAATAACTTTACACTATTCATTTCTTAGAAGTCTGAAATGTGACTAACAAATGCTAAATCTTTTTAGCGTGGTCCTCCCAGCTGTACACCACTACTGCCTTGGCAGATCCCCAGCATGGCTGGGAGTCCTCTCTCTACTTTCTGTCCTTAAAATGTTTTCTGGATCAGAGCTTTTGACAAGTAAAGGGTGTGGGAGTGTCACGTTCAACAGCTCTGAATCATTAGGAAGAGGCTGAACTGGAGTAAATCAGCATTCCTGCTCTGACCAACCTACTGTTATCTTTGCTTTGGTTAGCTGAGATCCCGATCCATTTAATAAAAGATTTAATTTAGATTAATGCTTTAAAGTGTTAATTGAGAAGTTTTTTTACATAAACAATCCCTCTTTAATGAAATATTGTTTTGGTTTACAGATTTATCTATATATGGGCATACGTTATTTATTTCATAATTAAATTCACAGCTGAAACTATAACAACTTAATAGAATGTTTTAATAAATAATAGAGACAGGAATAACAGGGCAGGAATTCCCATAAGCCTGGCATGAAGTTTATCTAGCTCCCACTGGGCATGTGCTAACCATACCCCACTACAACTTGTGCTGTTTTAAACTTCTATCTGATCACTTAAAAATAAAATTAAGAATACTAATTATTTACAGAAATTATATGGTAAATAATTGTGCACAAAAAATACACTTGTTTAAATTATAACCTGCTTGTGGATGATTCACAAAGAGGGAAATTAGGGTGCTTTATTTAGGGCAAATTATTCACTACTATGAAGTGATTTGAAGTGCTGATTATTGCCATATAATCAATGTGTTGAAATTTATTAAATAAATAAAGCTGTGTTGAAATTTATTAAATACTTGAAGAAAGAGTCACGAGGACATTGCGTAGCATAGTTAGTGTGTGTTTGTAAGAGTCTGGAAGTGACTGCTTAGCATAAAGATTTTGCTGAAGAAAATCACCCAGCACTCCAGACTGGTATTAAATTTTCTTTACATAAATCTCAGATGAGAACAGAACTGCCTTTGCTAACCTTAACTTGCATGTGGAAACCAGGGGAAAGCGAATGAAATGACAAAAATAATTTTTTGCCAAGCTCTTGCTTCAGAAGATAATTTCAAAAAACATCAGCATTTACAATAGGTTTTTATAATGCCCAGACAAACAGCAGCAATTCCTGGTACCTGAACTGCTATGTGTGTTACTTGACAGCTGTCAATCAATCACTGTTGAAATTTACTTCTTTGTTATGTGTGTTTTATTAAAAAAAAATAGGAGAGCATTCACACAACCTGAATTCATTAGCATAATGACAATAACATAGCACTTCTGGAGAGAAAAAGAGCATAAGGGAGTTTGACTTACCTCCCACCCCAGTGTCTGCATGGAATGGGAGTTTGCCAACCCAGGCATTGAATCTAATTTCCAAAGTCTCTAGACTGATAGTGGAAATAGGAGAAGGTATTATTTCAAGTGAGGGGTTATTGCTATTGAGACTGAGCAGGACACTTGGGAGATGCCAGCCTGGCTTTATTTTGAGCATTTCACCTTCTTACTGTCTGACTTAGTCTTGATGAACATGGTTGTTGCTTTTGTCTGTGTTTTATTTTGCTGAGGACACTTGCCTTGACATATGTGAGATATATATAAGAAAATAGATTTATAATATACTTGAATGTGTAATATAAAGTAGCTCAGTTAATATTATCAGGATTCCCAGAAGCAGTAGTACAGCATCTGTGGTATAGATGGCTTTTGTCACCAGCTAAGTCAGCAGCACTTCTAAGTAGTTACTTTTCACCTGTAGCAAAAGTAGGGGTGATACCAGAGCCCTCTCCAGGTCAGTAACCAGGAATTCTTCACAAATTTCACCCTGCATGAACTGGTGTGTGGAAAGGTATTTTTTTAAGGCTTTGAATGAATTGGCCAACCTGTTTGTGACTTTCCTTAACGTAGTCAATACAGAGCTATGCTGATTTTCCCCAGCTAAGACTGAAAACCTAGTTCCAATGCTTTGAAATTATTACAAGACTCCAAGGGAAAGCTTGTGATAGGAGGCCCAGCTTTGAAAATATAGCAGAATTCTTTTTCTGTGGTAGCTAGGGAACAAGCTTGAAAATCAAGCTTATCCACATGTGTGCATATAGATGTGCACACTGGAAATGTGTACGTGTATTCTGAAGTTTTTAAAATATATATTTATGTAATCATAGATCAATATTTGTGTTTATATGTTATATGTTTAATTGCATTTTTAAAAATTCTGTTCATGCTAAATCATAGTTCTTAAATGAAGAACCAAAGTTTTTTGTCCTTGCACAAGACATAACCTATAGAGTGTGCCAAGAAAAATACCACAATTTGTGTGCCAAGGCACTGGAGTTTTTGCTGGTTTAAAGAAGTTAAATATAACTCATTTTGTAAGATGTTGTTTAATGAAAATTCTTGCTTTCTTTCACACTGGTGCTGTTTATTTTTGTCAAACCCTGGCTGGTTTGTTAAATATCACTAAATGATATTTACAAGTTTGCAATGCTCCCACGGACCAGGTGCAAAGACTTTACGTATTTATCTAGCTATATTTTGCATATATATGTTCTTTATTATATATAATCAAAATGAGAAATTAATGACAAATTCCCACCTACCCATCATGAGACATGTCACTGCACATTGAATGTCATCTTGTTTTATCTCAGTTTATTGCTCAGGGAAACGGATCAGACAATACAGCCCAAAAAACTGAATATCCAGTAACTGTCTATGACACTTCCCAGCAGATTAAGGTTTGGAAACCTTCTCATGGACTCATCTCTTGATTTTCCAGAAACTTCTTCCCAATTCCCAACCCAACACAGCTGCGAGGTTTGAGTTCTGTCCTCTTTGCAGTCCCAGCCCTCAGGAAGAACCTGTGCTTGTATCTCTACTGAAATAAGTCTCCATCTATTTCCAAGGACCAGCCATAAATATCTTCCCCTTGCCCATAACTCTTCATTTTTCACCCCTCTGCAGCCATATTTGCAGTGCTGATTTTGCAATTGGACACTTCATCTGTGGACTGTGCTTTGGGAGACAAGGAGCAACCCCAGACCTGGGGTGCAAGGAGGGGACCATAGACACCAAGGAGAGCCATAAGATCATTGAGGTTAGAAAAGACCTCAAAGATTGTGAAGTCCAACCCCCAGCTTGGCACCACCACCGTGTTCACCATTAAACTATGTCCACAAGTGCCACAAACACACATTTTTTTAACACTCCCAAGGATGTTGACTCCACTTCCCTGGAGAGCCTGTTCCAGGGCTTGAACATTGCATTGTTCAGTGATTTATGACGCTTTGTGTGGCTCATGATCCTGTTACCTTCAGCCACTGCCTGGTGGGAAGCTCTGCACTGTGGGTCTTCTCAGCATCACTGCAAGCTCTGTGTCACAGATGGCTTTTCAGTTGTTCTGGTGTTTTGTTTAGGTACATTAAAAGAAAACTGCATTTCATCCAATTCTCTTGGTTGTCCTGAATTATAGACAGCAAATAATTCCCACATAATATTTCCCAAATTGCCAAGTAAAACCAATGATGTCAGTTTAATTGATTGCAGGATGGCATCAGTCAAACACTAATCCCTTCTATTTTCAGGTGCAAATAGGGTAAACACAGCCTCTTATGGCTGAGCATCTCAGCCTTTCCTTCTATGGGTGTTACTGTCTGGACTGCCCAGGACTTTCATGCACACGTGCAACTCCACCTGTATTATTTCTGAAGAAGGTTACAACATATTATGGGATTTATTTATATATATATATATAATCTAAGAGTACCTCAGAGCACATCAGTAACCAGTCTGAAAGGACAGAGTAAATTTTTTCTGTTTAATTCTAAGCTATTTTGGATGATCCAAAGAGCAACATATCGCATTCACCACATCACTGAGAAAGTCTTAATTCTGGCATTCACGTGTAGTTGCTGCATCAAACAAGCTAAATTTATGACAGCAGGTCTAATTCAAGCCACGCTTTTGAGTTCAGTCCACATGAGCACAAAGATGATTTTATTGATAGGAAAAATGTGTGATCTACCTGTCTCTAGGGTGCCATCTTTTCCCATTGTCCCTTTGAGCTCTCAGTTCTGACACCACTGAAAACAAAGGGTCAGGTTACTGCTCAAAATGGAATGATTTTATGCCACTTACTAATGCAATTTCCTTGTAGGCAAGCCAGAAGAGGATAGAAGAGCTTGACATGCTTTTATGCCCCTTGAAATGTAGGATTGAAGATCATATTAGCACAAACATATTTGCTCCATCTCTTTCTTCAAATGTATAGCTAATGTGTTCTAAAATTAGTCTGAACTGGGTTTCTCATAGAGTGTTCAAAAACTTTTTACCTTGATTTCTGACATGCAGTATCTGAGCTGTGTATTTTAAATTTAGTTATGAATAGAGACAGCTTATTGATAGACAAATGATACCCCTGGTGCCTTATCTTCCTGTTATTTTGACATTTTCCTTGTAATTGGTGATTGTGAAACTTGAAAATTAGCAAGATGGAATTATCTGATGCAAAGAGAATGCAGTGAATTTTGCAACACTAAAGTGGAACAGAAATATATCCACAACCATTTTCCTATAATCATTTCAGGTGAGTGTTTGCGTTTCAGAAACTGCAATTTATTCTTCATAGCTCCTTTCATCCAGAAGAAATGGACTACAAGGTGTTTTATAGACTGTGGTAATTTAACTTACAGCAGTAATATAGGCACAACATGGCAAGCAGACCTTCTAAGCTGGCAGAGCAATTAATTCATGCTGAACATTGAGCACCTCAGTAGCCCCAAGATGAAATCCACTGGAGACTGCTGAGAGGCCATTTTAATGTTAATCACATGCTTACATCCTTTGCTGTATGAAGGACTTCATTTACCAACACTTGAACAGTAAACAGCTGAAGAAAGAGAAAATAGGGAAGACAGTCAGGAATCACTCCTAAGTAAAAAGTTTTACATTTCAAAGATTACTGAAAAGGCCACAATTATTGATGCTTACTGATACTATGCCAAGATGTTGCTATTTCCATTTGGATTTGTCACTGATAAGAGCAAAACCTTTCTCACTTTTCTCTTTAAGGTAAGTGGTCAATCTCGTGGCATCAGTATGTTGAATTCTAATATTTTAGGCTCATTCAGAATAGTCCAAACTGTTTCCCACAAGCAAATAAAAAATGCAAATTATCACAAAGAGTGGAAAAAGTGAGAGCCAGCCTTCTCCTTCATGGAGTTAGGCTTGTCACCAATCAAATACAATGGAGAAATTCCCTAAAATTATCTTTCTGTTTAACATAGGTAGGTGTTAAAATGTGTCCTCCAGTAAGTGACATTACTTACTGATGGTGTTAGAACTGTGGGTTTGAGTTCAGGGCTTTGGTGAGCAAAGGGAAGGAAATATGGTGGATTTGGATCAGATTTGGTCCTCTTAAAATCCCCCAATGGAAATATTTCAGGCACTGCATGAGTTTTGTGCACAAACAGTTGCTTCTGAGAGATCTCTGAATCCTAAGAGGTTTCAGTGATAGAAAGTGTTTGGGATCTGTTTTGTATCCTCTTGTCTGTCTAATGGACGTTTTGTGGATTTTTCCTGTGTGAGCTTTGGATGACAGATTTGCTTTAATTTCAGTGAGACATATTCAGTCCTCTTGACAGTTCCTTGGGGTTTGTTTGTTTTTTTATATAAACATATACATTTATAAAGCTATGTGGATTAACCAGTTGGGAAAAAGACCCAACATTTCTCTCATCATAATAAGTGCACTCTGAAAGAAGTATCACCCAAAATGAAAGATGGAGAGTTGTGTGCTGACTATGCTGACAGCAGTGAAAGTTTGGCAGAATACATTGAAACTTCTGTCATTAGAACTATTTTATTGCAGCTGGGAATAACAAGAACTGTGAGAACTGATCATTAGAGACAATAAAAACAATGTTTGTTTTTTTTCTCCAGATAGGTAAATCATATTTTGAGAGGTAATTGATAAGCTAATGCTACAGAGCCAGCTGTAAATAAACCATCCATACAAAAAAAATTATATATATACTTTCTTCAGTCACAATTCTAAGCCTCCATCAAAGATCTAATTTCCTCCCTTTTGCAGGGGAAAATACAAGCCTTTATCAAACAGTAATCCTTTTAACAGAAATGCCAATTAAAGCTACCCTGCTCTTTATGCTAGATGGTTTCTTACCATCTGTCTTGCAACTCTGTACTGTAAATAAGAAGGAAAATAAAAGGATTCTCAGTTTATTATAGCTTTAACTGTAGAAAAAAAAATTCAAGCATTCCCCTGATGTCAACAAATATCTTTTTTGGCACCCAGTGGAAACAGGATTGTACTCCTGCACTTCTGCTTGAATTAATAAGTTTTGGCTTGGTGTTCAGGGCGCAGGGCTGAGAGCCTGAGTCTGGAACTTGCAATTCAGGGCTGGCAACACTTTACTGTGGGCAAACAGACCTTTGAAACACCTTTTCCAGATGATACAACAGCCCCTAACAGGAGTGGCAGTAGCCAGAAAAATATGCAATAAAAACTGGGGAGGTGGGGGCTGCAAATTGGGGATTGGAACTTTTGGTTCCCTTCCAACCCAAACCATTC
>WBNO01028848.1:45106-65319 GCA_013400575.1 Peucedramus taeniatus | reverse complement strand
GAAAGAAAAAGAAAGAAAGAGAAAGCGGTCCCTACACACCAGTGCTTTCTTCCTTCCTGAATTTTTAGAAATGCTTTGGGGGAAAAAACAGTGCACACAATTAGGGATCCTTTTTTCCATCTTGCAGGCCTAAACCTGTCTCACCACAACACATGTGATGACACAGAAGAACTCAGCAGACTGTAGTGGGGTCATTCAGGATCAGCACAAAGAACGTCCCTGTTTGGGGGAGCTGGGGATACACAGTGCTATCATTAGACTTTGGCTTTAACTGGAACAAGGGCTCCAACCTCAAGTTTTGAAACTTTTTTCACGCAGGAGCCTTGAATTTCCTGTAAGAACATGGACAAATTTTGATAAATTAATGTCTCTATCACCACTGCTTTTCACTTAGTCATCTTGCAAAAACCGACTTGTGACTTCAGTTTAAACAACACTGCAATCCCCCACCATCATTATTCAGTTATTGGAGTGTCTGAAAACATTTCTTATGGTGATGCCTAATGTATAGTGCCTGTCTTTATAATTCTTTCATGTGAGTTCACTACAAGAGTTGGAGTAACTGGGAGGAAGATGTGAAGAGACAGGTGAGTACCCCAGCCTTGTACCGCAGTGGAGCTAATGAACTGTATCCTCTTGTCCACCTGACTGATTTCTAGGGCCTGATGGCATTTTATCTTTAAATTTTCCTGTAGGGGCTGATTAGGGATGGATGTAAATAAGAACTGGTCTTTACATCATAAAAAGTAAAAGTCACAGGTTTTTACAAGGTCAAAAGTGCTTTCTGATTGGATCAATTGTTATCAAAAAGAAAATATAGCCTCTCAAATAAGTAACAAGCAATAAGATGAAATTAAAAATAATCAGCAATATCCTCTGTTAACTCCATAAAATAAAACCATTTTTCTTTATTCCATCTATTCTACAATTAAATAATTCCTCTGAGCAAATCCTCCACTGTCAATTTTTTCATTCCTTTTCTTTCCTTCACCCTGGGTTTTCTGCAGCTCTCTGAAATGTTCCTGTTTTAAAACAATGACCCAGTTCCACATTCTCTGGTATGTCCCTTATGTTTGTGGCAACTTTGCACTTACCTTTTTCCTTCTAAATGGCAATTTTATGTAGCAGCTCAAAGAGACTGCAATGTCTCTTGCATGTACAGAGAACAACAGTCAAGGTTTGTGTTGTCTTTCCTTACATTCATTTATTTAAAACTTCAGTTCAGTACTTTCAACATTAATTTTGACTTCCACTGATCAGAATAATATCTTGGTATGTATGAACCACTGTTTTAGAAGTACGAATCTGGTTTCTTCATGTACACAGTATGAATTTACCAATCTCCCAGGCAACCTATACTGCCAGATATAGAAATCCCATATTTCCAGTATGTAAGATCTGAAGTCAGAATGTAAAACTCACTCTGAACTTGGAATATCCCCAAATGTGGCTATATCAGTCACTGGAAACAAAGGAAAAACTGTAGGAGGAAGGGGGGTAAAAAGGTATGTCAAGGGAGATAAAAATGGAAATAATTCTGGGTGGCACATAATGATTAATTACAGATTTACTAATAACCCATAGGGACCGGGCTTGCGCTTATTTACTTCATTTAGGGTAATCTGAGACCAAGGTCACATTCTTCAGCTGTGGATGAAGTCAGATGTGGTTCAAGAGGAACAGAAAGGTGGGAGAGGAAGTGAAAGATGCCAGCAGATAAGTGAGGTGGGGAATACATCTTGTCATTTAGATATTTTTATCAAAGTCTAAGCCTCCTTCAATACTGCTAGCTTAGATTTTGGCATGGCAGACACCAGCCCTGTTTTGAAGGTCAGATGTGCATATCCCGCCCCTCTTACTCTTGTTTCTCATAACTTGAAAAATGCAAATGGCTTTTTTTGATGTCTTAAAAAAAAATAAGAGAGGGTTAACAAGACACAAGACTCATATGTGAGCAACAATGAATAAAAATTAAAAATATAGGAAACAAAATTTTCCTGACAGATGCTGTAGGGGCTTAGAAGAGGGAATGAATGAACCTTGTTTAAATGTGGCCACATTTGAATAAAGCATTTAGCTAAAATATAACCCTTGACCTTGTTTTCTATTTCCAGTGTGCACTGTAACTTTTTTAAAATATACTATATTTTACAATGTCACTGATGTTGACAAAGATCTGACGCTATTTAAACAAGTTAGTCTGTAAAACTTTAGCTCCTTCTTGAGCTTCTCAATTTTTTATTCCAGCTTTCCTTTCTGTCTTTTTTGGTGGGTGGAAACCAATACATCTAGGTAGATAAATATTTAGAAAGCCTAATTTTGGGATGTATGCAACGTATGAAGCCAATAAAGGGCAATAGTGGCAGTATGTTTAGCCTTGGCTTTAATATTCCTATGATGTTAGCTTGGGACCTGAGACAACTTTCCCCTCCTGAGAAGTGTCAAAATACATCATGCATTAACATAAAACATAAAATAAATTCATTGTTAATTTTAAGAAAGAGATGACTCAATACTTTAGATGATTAACAGGGAGCAGCAGCTATACCTTGTTACCATGTTTAACATCCAATTTAATCACTATATCTAAACAAGAAGCCAAATAACATGAGGAGTTTTAATCTTCTATTTATTTTTTTCCATGATGCTGTGATGCAAAATGGTCCCTCAGATGGTTTCTTCCATTACTGGTATTAAATAGTGGAGTGATAGACAGATTTTCCCTGTTTAAGTTAGCTCACAGCCCACTTCTTTTGCCCTTCCCTACCTCTCCTCCAAAATGTTGCCACTGATATGTGTGTATGACACTGAAATATCCGTCCCCACTCAGTATGCAGAGGGGGCAAAGAATGATAACAAAACATCTGCAAAGTGTGAGTCCTTCCAGAGAACACTCTGCAGATGCTGAGTATCTCATGTTATTGCACCTACTGATAAAATAATTATCTTCTGACTGAGCAAAATAAACATTTATTAGTATCTTTACACCTATGATCTTCTGTTTTTATGCAATTTGTGATGCAAAAAACAAAGCTTCTCGTTGAAATAGATTCACTCTTTCTTCTTTCATAAATTCTATTTTTATCTGTTAACTTAGAGTGTTGCTCAGAGAACAGCCTGTAGTCTGTGGACAAGTCTTTAATATAAGTTAAAATTATTCTCAAACATGATTTAAGTCAGCAAAATAGGCTGGACTAAAATGGATCCAGGACTGAAGGAGAACACAATAAAACTATTTGTATCCTTTTTCTGGCTAACCATTGAGCCACCAAGGCTGAGGATCCTTGCTCCTGCTCCTTATTTGCAGTTTCTAAAAAAACACCATCACCTGCTCTCTGTTCTGTATCAGGCATGCTGGCCTGGCACACTAAAAGGAATTTTAAAAAAATTGAAGTGTTTCTTCAGGAATTAGTCCATGCTGTGTCCATACAATGCAGCCCAGGAAAAGAAGCAGTAAGATGTTAATGATGGATCTTTTTACAGAAATATTTGAGAGCTTGATGTACTATAAAAAATATGCAAGCATTTGGTGCTTCATGGTTTATAATACCCTGAAGCAAATTGTAAGCCATCAGCATCTGGGAAGATCAGAACTTTCCGTTTGGGTTTTGATTAATCAAATATATTATGAAATCTTTGCTATGCCTTATTTTTCAGAAAGTCTATTTTTGATATTAATATGTCTCTGCAGATTAGATACAGATTAGATACAGATCAGTTGTTTCATGAAAATAATTCTCTTATCTTTTTTCTCTTGTACAAAATATTATGTTTTTAAAAATAAAAACCATCAGATAAATATTTAAACATAGATTTTCTTCATGTGGGTGTCTTTTCCATTCTATTTCACTTATAAGCTTTTTTACAAATGAGGCACTTTGAAATGTAGGACCTTTAATATTCTCTAACTTCTGAAACAATCACCAGAGGCCTGTAGACTGCTTCCTAGGAAGAGACAGCCAGTTGTATTTCATTCAGCATCTTTATGGCTGTGTGTCAGAAGCCTGAGTGTTAAACCACGAGTCTCATCCTATTAACCCAGTAATATAACCTTGAGCTATCCAGACTTGCAGATAACAACAGTATCTCTAACATGTATATCAGTCAGGGTGTGAGCTTTTTATCAGGTACAATTAATGTTTAAAAGTACCTGCATTAAACAGACAAGTATGCGTATTTTGATTCAAAAACATCTAGAGTAAATTTTCTAGTGTTAGAATAGTAACATCAGTTATTCTACTAGTGTATCAAGGGTCTGTTGGTAATTTTATCATAATCCCCTTTCAGCCATTTGGAAAGGGCTAATGAACTTTTTTCTAATTTCTCCAAACTGGGGAAAATGGATGCTATAATGTTAGAAAATGTGCATATCAAAAAGAACCATCAAAATCAGTGGTCCCAAGTATATTTCTGCTCTCTTCTGTTCATGAGGGCTCAATAACTTATTTGTTTTAAACCAAAACAGTTGTGTACAAATGCCAGTTTAGATAAAAACGGGCATTCAAGATTTAATATTTTTAGTTGAAGAACGGCACAGCTTTCCAATTCAGAGAGCAGATTTCCTATAAAAGTGCAATCCTTTCCAAGCAAAATGGTAAAGCTCCTTACCACAGAGAGCAGCGGTCCAATCCTGTGAGCTGCTGAGCAGCCTGTGCTCTGGCTGGCAGCACCTTTCAGGATCAAGTCCATAACACATAAGCACACCAGCCACTCTGATACCAGTGACCTTAAACGTTTTGGTCCACAGGGTCAATGATCCATGAACTAAGACAGATTTACAGTACACAAGTGACAGAAGCGGTTTAAGAAGAATAAGTAAAGAAGTTGTGTCAGCCTTCACTTTCACTCTCCTTGCTCAAAATGCATACTTTAAGCCCTGGGTTTCCCTATGTACCTCATGTTCTGTTTTTTTCCTTGGAGACCTCTACTGTTTATTTGTAGAACTTCACACCAAGTAATAAGTTTTGCTGAGTAAACAGTCAGTGCTTTGGTAACCAGAAAAATTGTACAGACAGGTTTACAAAATCACTACTGTACTCCCTGCTGTGTGAATATTCATAAGAGGTACATTAGGACATACATGTGGTCTGAGGCTTCTGGATGAGCTGTGTGCCATGCCCCATAGCTGGGCATGCAGAGATCAGCAACCCAGGGAGAGCAGTTGGATGCCCCTGGTTCCTGGTCTGCAAGCCTGGCATGTGGCCTGGAAAGCACTAGACATACTGCTGTCTTATTGTGCTACATTCTTTGTTTGGATGACCTGCATCTTAAAAGCCATTTTCATTGTCTTTTGTTGAGCAGAGAGCCTCTTAAGCAAATGGCCTTTTTTTTTGGTGGGGGGGCGTCCACTTGATCGCATGGGAGTGTTCAAGAGGGCTTTCACACTTGGAGCTATCTGGTCACCTCTAATGCAAAGCTTGAATTCAGCAGCATTTCTCTCTTGGCACTTCCTGCCACTCTGGGATCACTCCTACTGACTGCTGAGAGCCCAGACGGGGGTTTGGGAGGGGGAGCTGCTCAATGCAAAAGATATTTGGCCTCCTCCACACGCCATTCCCCTTAGCACCAGCCTGCTTTTTGCTTCCCTACAATAAACACTGCACACACATGCACACACATGCAGTGTCATATAAATGAGCGAATAGCCTGGAGGTAAATGACTGATCTTGAAGCATTTTTTAAGATATTGTTGATGGTTTCCAGTGTACACATTGTAAACCTGTGCTTATGCAGGGAACAAATGTACGAAGGCATATTCCTTTTCTGTGCTCTGAAAGAAAAGCAGATAATTTTGTGACAGAGTTGGCAGGCAGATAAACAGTCACAGTTTAAAAATACATAGGATGATGAATAGAGTTTCAGAAATGAACCATAGTTTATCTTGTTAATTCTTACTGTGTCTGAGTAGCGATGAAAGAAACAGTGCCAGAACTCAAGGATATGATGAATAAGAAAGAGCAAAATGACAACCAAAGGCCCTGGTGACCAGAAAACAAGCTACAGTTTGTCCCCTAGAGAGAGGCAGTGATGGGTTGAACTTGCCATTAGAGGGAAGATTAAGTGTCCTTGGTTCCTCAGTTAGTTAATTATACACTCAAATCTTCCCAGTATATCACATAAGCCAGGCATTTTGCTTTTGAATATCTGTATACTGACTACTTGGATTGCTTATTGGTTATTTCTCTTGACAACTCAAACCTGAACATTAAATCCCATTGGCAACAACTATCTGTCAAGAGCAAAAAAAAAAAAAATAAGATTTGTGTATTTAGTTTTCATTATAGAAGTGCTTGTAGTTGAAAAAATATGTACCTGTCAAGTTTTCGACATCTCGCTGGGGATGCAAGCAATGCTGTTGTGATTTCAAAACCTGGCTGACAAATTCACGTTCCAGTAGTAAAGACAAATCAAGGGGGTTTTTTTCTCTTTTTTTTTCCTTTTTTTTTCTCTTTTTGCTTTTTTCACCGCTTTGACAGTCATACATAACAATTTGAGACCTAAGTGGCACTTTGATGCACTATTCCATTATTAAGTGGTATAGTCACTATAGAATAGATGACGGGCCTGTACTCAAGGCATTGTGAATTAAACAGCTTTCAACAATAGGGGAAATTGAATGGCCTAAAGAATTCTGAAACATAAAAAAATAATGATTAAAATGTGTTTCAGAATCAGCAAGACATATAATTTAAAATAATGTCAGGTACTGAAATTCAAACTGAAGAAAACAAAGTATGTTTTAGAAGAATCTTTAAAGTTCAGAGGAAATATGAAATAATTAGCAAACATCACTAAACCCGCAATTACGAATTTTAAATATGGCGCCTTGATGAATCTTAGAAAATTAATGTGACATAAAAAAGTCCTACCCAAAATTTAAAATGTGAAGACATAAAGCTTTTTTTCCTCTGACTTTACTTTGATAGTATATTAATTGACTAGTTTTGTACTGGCATTTCCTTGTGTCTAAAGGTAAAGTTTTCAACTAAAGAAACATTGACTTAAAGTACTTAAATTAATTCTTTTGTCAATAACTATACAGCTAATCAATACACCTGGAATTAAACAACAGTTTTTGGCCAGAAGGCATGTTGATCCCTGGTCTCTTTTTTGTTGCAATTCATTAATCATTCAGCCCTTCCCAATTAAGATTTCCCTGTCTGAATTGGAAAGTTTGAGACACCAAATATCCCACCATGGCAAATAGATTAAAAAACTCAAATAAAGGTTTACAAAAATTACTTTTTTCCTGGGAAAATAAAAATTCAGGAGCTACATTGATAAGAATTCATGCTATATTTTTAGTTAATAAAATGTAAGTAGATATTTTTTCCTATTAAGATAAAAACCAAAACTGTAATACTTGTTATACCCCAGAGCATAATTGGTCATATATTATCTTTTGTTTCTAAGATTATTAAAGGCTGAAAAATTACTTTTCAAACATTGATCCAGTGAGATTACTGCTAAAAAAAAGACACCAAGCAATGAAAATTCTATTAATTCACAAAGTTCCTAAAATATTTGCTACAATACTTATCTTTCTGCAGTCCTGAAAACTATATCAAACTGATCTGTATCTCTGAATAGGATGTGGATTACAATTTCAGTGCTTCATACTCCAAATAATTTTTTTTTTCATATTCTGCACTAGAAAGAAAAAATTGAATTATTTGTTTATCCTTTTCAATCCTACAAAGCATGTAAAGTCACGTTAGGAATGTAGTGTATTTTGCAAGATGGCATATGGCATAGGGTATGACTCATATCTGCAAATAAAGGCCCCCATAACCAAAGAAAAAACACAAACTTCCCAGTTTGGATATGATATATTAAAAGATAAAGGTGATTTGAGTGAGTTACTGAAAAATATTCCATCAATACTTTTACATTCTGAGGCACTAAGGGAGAAAAGAAGAAATGTAATTATGAGAAATAAAATAAGGATTTTCTTAGTTACAATTCCTGGCCTTTCACTGATTGCAGTAAATTATAAATTATGCAGTCAATGTAGGCCAACAAAAGAAGACATCTTCAAATCTCAGTCAAAGGTAATTACTTAAGTCGGCTGAATGTTCCCTTTTCATAGAGTGTGATCTCTCTTTGACAGCTCACACTGACAGATGACCTTCTCAGCGACGTTCTTATCCTTCGGATCATGAGCAGTGTGCCTCTCTCCCTGAATATCTCTATATATTTGTGACACTAAGCTTTCAAATACAGCTATTGACAAATCAGAACATCAGTCTAAGTGCTGGTCTTCCTATCACTCACAATAAAGTAGCTATCACTTGTGGTGTTGTAGAGCAAGCACATCTCTGAAAAATGAGTTCTCACCAAGTGCTAATTTGACACAGCTCGCTTGCCTTCCCATAATTGCTCTGTCATTGTCAGTTGGCAGTTCGGGCTCATTCCTGGAAGCTGTGCCGTACAATTGGATACAATTACTCCCATTTACCACCACTATTATGCCACTGATGTTGCCCAGTTCGCATATTGACATGCCTCATTAAACCTGGATGCAGGCCATTAATGAACATTGTTAGCATTTCTCTTAAACTTTTTGCCTCTAATAAACAGTCAGTGTTCCATGAAGGAGCACTGCCATCCTTGTGATATGATATTTATTATCTTATGGGGGAAGGGGACTCTGCAAATGGAAACTATCCAGATGCTGTGAGAGAGATGTATGGTTAGATAGTGGAGAATAGCCCTGACCAGGAGGACCTTTTCTATCAGGGGCATCCTGCCATTAACCAAGTGACCTCCCCTATCCAAGAGAAGACAGGAAGGATAAACACGGTAACCTCGGGGCGGCCCAGTCGCTGCAGGTTTCTCAAGGTTGCCCCAGCTCCTGTGGCTCCCCTCAGCCCCCTCCTACCCCCAGGTGGTGCTGCGGGATGAGGCAAAGAGCATTTTGCCCTGGGTCCTCAATCCATTATGTCCAGCTACTCCGATGTGCATTTTTATTCAGAGATAATTATGTGTTGATCAGAGAAGTCAGCGGCTGTCACCCATATGGCAGGCACACCTGCAGTGTGACATAGGTGGTAACGATGGCATGCTCTTGAGCTGTCATGACAGGGACAGGGACTTTATTATGTATATGTCACCATTTCTCTTAGGAAAATTATCCTTTTCCGCACAATGACAATAATGAATCTTACAACACTTTCATAAACCCTGTTTCTAGGCCCTTTCCTTGACCTTCATTAAAACTCTGCCTAGCAAATTCACTGCTCTAAGAACAAAATGCAAACTTTCTCAGAAAATGCAACTGAGCTTTTGGAGTTTCTTTTTTACCACTTTTCACTAAGTGGCTGCTTGGACAGACAGTGGCCCTGCAGAACAGATCCTGCTCCTTCAAGGGAATGACAGTGCTTGAAAAGTCTAGGATGAGGACTAACTAGCTTTTAAGTGCTAGAAATCTCTCTGGGACTTAGAGAGTCTTGCACCTAAACCAAGTTTATAGGAGAAAGTTTTTATCTGTGAGTGATATAAATAACCCTTCTGTTCAACACGGAGTAGAATATTTTCAGTTAGAAGGGACCTACAATGATCATCTACTTCAACTGCCTGACCACTTCAGGGTTGACAAAAAGTTAAAGCATATTACCAAGTTAATTGTCCAAACATCTCTTAAATACTGATGGCTTGGGACATCCACCAACTTGCTAGGAAGCCTATTCCACTGTAATATAATATAGAATTTTACTATCCCAGAATTATTCTCCCTGTCTTCTTGGCTTTCTTTTCTTCATTCTTCACATATTTCATTCTGCTGTTTGGTTCATGGAACAACAGAAAGTCTCTGTGGAACTGAAACCCAAAAAGAACACAAGAAAGGCATTTTGTATCCAGGGAGAAGGAAGAAAAGGGAAAGAGAAGCAAGATTTTGCTATTTATCTCAGGCATCTGCAGAAGTTGTATCGAAGCATCAAAAGGAAAAAGTGAAAAACTCCCATAATAACGTCTATTATTTAGGTGGATTCTTTTTTACTGGAGACCATTCTAATTACAGTGTTCTCAGTTAAAAATTAAAGACTGAGGTGATAGAAAAAATGTAAAGAAAATTGATGTTGTCACTATCTTTTTTTACAGATAATTTTTTATTTTAAAAGCTTCAATTCTTTGAATATGCAGTTTCAGTTGACATTCTTCAACTTTGGGTTATCTTTATACAGATACTTGTATGAGAGTACCAGTGTGTATTATGCCTGCTTGCTGTGGTTGTGCTTAACATATTTCTCCCATTTTGATATATACAAATCTACTTTCTGCAATATTATTTCAATAGCAATAGAGTACTTCAGAGTAGAAGTAATTTCTTACATGTGAATGCTGTCTATCTGCCTAGGGAGAATTAAGGGACCAGGGAATTTAGCTTGAAATTTACATTTTAACTTTAAATGACTTTAGCAAAAGTTGCTAGCAGAAAAAAAGTGTAAAATTTGGGACAGTTGCAAACTTGTGAACTTTCTTAGTCTGTTTTAAATGTAAATATTATACTGTTGAATGTGCTTGTGGGACATGTATATGAATTCTGGAATAACAAGTCCTTTGGTTCCACTGTGGTCTAAATAACCATGTAGAATGCGGAAGTATATCAAAAGTATCTGAAAACTTTAACTGAATAACCCAATTTTATACTTAGTGGCTTACTTTTTTGTTCACATTGACTTGAATTATTTTCTCCATAGTGACCTCAAATTACTTTGACAAATATTAAGGCTAGGATATGAATTTAAAGTTTCCAGCTGTATTTCTAAGGTGTCGTAATTTATTTAATCAGTTCACTGCCCCAATTACAAATAATAATATCATGGTGCTATATTTGAAAATGAAAGCATACAATACCTCAGAAACCATTAAAGTCCTTATACTTCTTGTTCATATCCTGGTCAATATCTGGAAAGGGTATAGAAATACTGCACTTCACTGGAAACACACAAATGAGTATACCAGCCAAATGAAAATTCACTAAAATGAATAATTACCAGAGTTGAAACTGCTCAAGATACAAAATGTTCTGAGAAAAAAAAAAAAGAACTTGTTAAACAAGAGTGGACAAATCTCCATTTATACCCAGAAACAAAGCATCACAAATAGCCTAGTGGTATCTATCTGTGCCATATAATTCAACATATATGTATCACTGTCAAATGAATGTATAGAGGGTTTTCAGATCAGGTTAAGGTGATACATAAAGCTTCTTGAGTATCTTGAATATCTTGTGGATGCAATATTAAAAATAGGCAGTTAAGCAATAACATAACTTTTTTTGTAGTTTTTTTTTGAGGTGGGAGTAGAATATTTGCTATCTGGAAGGTAGAGGTTCTATCATTGAGATTCTATCAATCAATCAATCATTGATACAATTCTGCCTTTTCTGAATCTGGTCACTGTTCTTCAGTCTTCATGAGAGCAAAAACCCCACAATTATCTACCATGGACTAGAATGTCACACAGGAATCAGAGAACACCATGTTGGAAAGAAATCTCAAGGCAAAATCTATATTAAGGTAAGGATGAATGATAAAAAAAATAAATAGTGCATTTTTCTTCTCTTCCTATCTGAACAGGAGTATACGATATGAAAAGAACTATATGAGTCACAGGGTCATATCCTGCATGCAGAAGAGCATGACACAAGTAATGCAAGAGTGCTTCTACTTTCACCGTGAGCCACATAGTAGCTACCTCCTGAGCACATATGCACTGAGCAAAAAAAATATCCAAATACGTCAAAACTTCAGAGCATAAAATGGAAATAGTAAAATCCATCAAAGAAACCATTACTGCCTTTGATTATTGAAATGGTAAGTCATTTCTGGAGGTTCCCCACAGTAAATCTAAACAAGAAACTGCTGGATATACATTTTGATATGAACTAATGTGCTGCACACTTCATAAGGAACTTCTAAATCAGTCAAGAGGAAGGCTGGGATGAAAACACATTGGCCAGTTACCACAGGAAAGGGAAAAGAACTGCTCTTAGAAATGTCTTTGTCAAACAAATGCAGGGAGAAGTAGGGTCCTGCTCTTTGAAAGCTGCTGTAATGTGACATTGGACACTGAAACTAATCAGCAGAGTTTCAATTCTTAATGCAACAGCTGCTATGAGCTGCTATAGGGTGGATTATCAACAGGGTTTCTCCACAGTGCAAGCTTATGAATAGGAGGAACAAATCACAGAGTTCTGTGAATTTGTGTAATTATAGCTATACATATTCTGGTTTTACTTCTTCTACTCCTCCAGATCCAGCAGAAATATATTCCTAAAAGAAGAAAGTTTATCGGAACAAGCTGTACAGTATGCAGTCATTTCATTTGGTAAACCAGTGTGACAAAACTAACTTCCATTTTAGTTCTCCTCGAGGTGGTTGAATGTTATGGTGATGACTACAACATAACCTTTAGGATAGGCAAGGCTAGGATAGGTTAGGCTAGGAATTTTATACACAAGGATTTGGTAAATCCTGGTAGAAACCATTCTGAAGGATTGGGATAAAGGTGATGGAGAGAAACTGAGGGAGAAACTGGCTAAAGGAAAGGTTTTCAGCAGATGTGCAGAGAGCTTCTACATGGAAATATAGACTACATTTGCACTGTAAGGGGGAGGTGTCAGATAAAGGCTGTGTGCATATGTAGAAAGAAATGAGATAGGGTGAGGGTGGACTCAGATGGCCTGGACTGGCAGCTTTTGGGAAGGGATGGCTCAGAAAAATTAGCTGTTTTTTGGTGGAAAGAATGAATATGTGAGGAAAAGAAAATGTCTGCCAGCAAGGAGTTGTAGACTGAGGGACAGAAACTTGTGTAGTAAGAGTGTATACAATTTGAAAAGGAAAGAAGGGAAGATTAAGAAGCAGGGAAAGGTAAAAACAGAAAGGAAGATCAGAGGAATTAAAAAGGAAAGTTTTGATTCTCCCTTCTTCTTGCTTTAAAGTCGACTCCCATTCTCCATTATGCAGGGGAAAAGCTGATGGGTCAAGACCATTTTCTTCTTTCTCATTCATCATCCATCTCTGGAATTTACCTTTAATCCCCACATATTATGGAAATGAGCATTCTACAAAAATTGAAATAGATAGATTGACAAATGTTGTTCCAGATTTTGGTCTTGAAATCTAGGGAGACTTCATGAGAATGGTGGATGACATGCTAGGGAATATTTGTGAACCTACCCTCTGCCAGACTTCACACATAACACTGACCTCAGAATCCCACTCTACGTTTACTGAGTGCTTCTACTTGAACTGTCAGAGTAAAAATATGACCATATAAAATGTCAATAATATGCAGAAAACCCCTCAGTATCAATCAATAAAATATAACCTGAAATATGCATTTAGATAGTTTTCTATTTGCAGATAGAAAAATATCTGTTAGTTTTGATTAACTTTATAAAACTTCAGGGGGCAAAGAGCCCATAAAATGTTTGGATGCATGTTACCTTATGATGAGAAATATTTCCTCAAAGAAGTTAATGTTTTTTGTCTTGGCTTTCATGTGTAAGTCGTGGGGCTATTACTTGTGTTAAGTAAAGAATATTTTCATTAAGGATATTAGTGTGCATGTAGTGTATATTTACATATTGTAAATACAGTTGTATTTTTCACCATGCTTTGTAATTTTAGTAAATTTCTTCTAATATAACATAGATGCCCCATGTATGAATACTCCAAGGCCACTAGGAGGATCAATTGACCTGCATGCACATGAATTCACAGCATCTCTCTGCAAAAATGGACACCTAGGATAGTTCTCTCAAAGAAGGAAATGTATCTCACTTTTTCACAAGAGCTGAAAGAAGTTTAGGAACTTTATATCCAATAAGTCTTTAAAGAAAAAATCAGAAAAAGGGCCACCGTCTCTGTTCAGCCTTTTGGTACTTTTTCCTGTGTAATGTCTTTATAGCTTTGGCCCAAATTTTACTTGTGTGGTAGTTATGGTTTTAATTTATACTTTTAATGGCAAGACTTTTGGGCTTTGAATTATTAAAAACTGGAGATTTTGAGAAATAGAAACACAACCCAACACATCAGGGCTTTTTTTAAGCATAAAAACATTGTTTATTTTTTCCTGTTTTTATTTCCTCCTTTTTGAAAGAGTGCAAAAGTGTTAGCTAAAATATATTGAAGGAGGTATATCAGGGAAACATTCTGTCCAAATTTGGTAACTTTATCATTTGTTTCAATGATTGAAAAGAATGGTCATGTGCTCATTATTTGACAATACAGTAAGTCATTTATTAATCTGATCTTCAATATGTTATAAGAAAAAATGTACTGTAACAGCCATATGAAGGGATCATTTTACACATTAAAATCACAGCATACTGAATCACAGAATTAGCTGAGCTGGAAGGGACCCCAAGGATCATTGAATCCAACTTCTGTCCCTGCACAGGACATCCCTAAGGGTTACACCATTTCCCTGAGAGTATTGTACAAATGCTTCTTGAACTTTGTCAGGCTTGGTGCTGTGACCACTTCCCCAGGGAGCCTGGGGAGCCTGGGGAGCTTGTTCCAGTGCTCAAACAGCCACTGGGTGCAGAACATTTTTAAAATATCGACATTAAACCACGCCCCTGTACCCCCCGACACAACTTCAGGCCATTCCCTTGGGTCCTGTCACTGGTCACCAAAGAGAAGAAATCTGTGTCTGTCCCTCCATTTCCCTTGACAAGGAAGTTGTATACTGTGATTTTTCAAAGAACAACATCAGCAGTAAATCAATGCCCTAATTTTACAGCCTTACCCACAAATGTAGGTCATATTAATGGCATTAAGATTTTGCAAAGCCACAAGATCCTGAGTCAGGACAAATTGGCAGAGAAGTGTTCATTTACACTGGCTGATTAGTCAGATCAAAACTGAAAAACCAAAAGAGCTGATCAAGTTTCCAAGTGTGATTCCGAGCAATACTTCTCCATCATGAAATGGAGACACATATTGGAGTGCCTCAGGTAAGATGGATTTGGATTGGAGGTACATAGGAGGATGTGCAAGGTTGTGCTGGTTTCTGGCTCCATGCCAGATCAGGCTGTCAGAATTTACATGACTGTGGTCATCCTGCATCCAGCCCTAAGCTGGCTCATGTCCAGCAATGAACCATTCTGACCCATACTTTCCAGTCTTGTGACCTCTCTCTGGAAGGAGAGTTGGAGGGTCTGTACAACACAGGAGTTTGGTGGTTCCTCTGTGCATGAACCTCACTGCAGTTTCTGGGCCTCAAAGAGATAGCTGGAATCCACATGAAGCTTTCAGTTAACCTCTCTGTACTTCAGACTCATCTTTAGTGACTATGAAGGAATTGCTCTGCAGTTTTCCTCAACAGTAAAGAAAAAGAAATAAAATCCTTGAATAATTTAGCTTTGATGGCATGGAAATCTGATCTCCATGTTGCCTTACTACATTGAATAATTTTACTAAGTATTTTTCATATATGCGGGAATATACATCAATTAATTTATTTTCATGTAGAGTTAGAAGTCTGATTTGTTGATGTGTTTTATAAATTGTTTCATTTGCAATTTAGTGTAGTCATGTATTGATTTTCAAACAGAATTCAGAAGCTTATTTTAAAAGGCTGTAATTTTGTTGCAATGGTGGATTGTTCTGCAATGAATAACTGAAACTACCACCAATATCTATTAAAAATATCCAACCTAAAGAAATGTACTCACGCATTTTTGTTTCCAAGCAAAAAATTTTTTTGCTAAAGGTAGCAGTTATACTGCATTATTTATTACATGTGTGCTGTCATACTTGACGACACTCTAACCCTTTGGATATATTACAAATTAAATGAACTCTGCTGAAGAAAAAACAGTAAATGAAGACGCGTGGAGCCTGAAGCCATGAGATGTTCATCAGCAAAATCTGAGTCAACAGTTTCCTAGTTCACTTTGAGAAGCATAGTGTCCTTCTAGGTATATTTACCCTGCTGATCTTAAACAGAGCCCTTATTCATGACCAAAACAACTGCACAGGGCAGCAAAGTTTCTTTTGTATTTGGATTTCAATACAGGAATGCTGTTATCTGATAATAAATGTAATAGAAGTTCTTTGTTTCTGCAGAGACTGCAAATTATGAAGGGCTCTGTTACTGATCTGCTCAGTGTTATTGTTTAGAAACTTAAAAATACCTTGACTAGTCTTTAATGGCTTCTGTATTTACATTTCCCTGCAGATTCATTTAGTTGGCGGTTGTAGACATTTGTGCCTGTTGTTGCATAATTTTTGTTTTTCTGACATAAACTGCTCTGCTCATTTTTGTGAAACAAGTGTTCGGTTGAGTCACCTGAATGAAACATTTACTTTACAACATCAGCCTGCTAGATTGACATACTCAGAGACAGTACATAAGAAGGGATGGCCATTTGGGTTTTCCACCTGTCTAGCAGCCCAAAATGCTTTTCAGTTGCCAGAGACCTATGCTAATGCTCCATGGACTAAATTATATATCTTATAGAAGGGCTAAGTAGACAAAACTTAAGCCTATAGATAAAAAAGTTATTCTAGCAAATGACCCAGTGGCACTAATGAAAACATAGCCTCCAGTCTTTGCATGGGTGGCAAACATCATGGATAAGACACTCCTTCGTCTGGGTGATTAGACTCCCAAAGCACTGTCATCTACAACCTGTTTTAATGGCAATTTAAGAATTCCTCTGATTTTTGTATCTTCCTGCTGCCCCTCCAGAACCCATAGGACTCCTGACAGAGTTGTTCCACTCCTGCTACCTCCATGTGGGTGTTTCAGATGCACTGCAACACCTATCCATAGTTTCTCTGAAGCTGAACTAACAACTTAAACATTCAGCATCAGAGGGAAGAAACAGGTACTGCTATGCTGTTGTCCATTGTCCTATTACATACACCTAATGCAGGACAGCAGAACAGCACTTTGAGAGAGAACTTTAATTTCCATTGATTTCACTACATATGATTTGGTTGAGCTGTGCTGGTGGCAGCAACATTTGGATAGGTAAGTCCCATAGCCTATTTCTAACACTCTCCTAAAAGATGCTACCTTTACTGAGAATCTCTACACTATAACAAACATTCTTGGTTTTGGAAGTCTTGACTTCTGTTATGTCATGACCCTTTTCAAGTTTCAAAAAGAGTGGTGGTAATGCTGCTCTCAGGCCTAAACTCCGTGGTCTGCAATCACTGAACTTTAAAAATATCCCAGCACTTCTCTGACACAGAATATTACATGTATTGTTTTTATTTTTGTGCTAATCACTAGTGATTGCAAAGGTATATTCCACATTCCATTAATTTTTTGCAGACTTTTTTTTGTGCATTGATCTGTAGGAGGAAAAGAAAGAATTCCTTCTTGTCTAGCCCACCAAGGGGTACTAATATATTTTTATAACAATAACCTTACTGTACATGAGTGCTTCATACTTCTCCATTCATAAGAAGGCAGTGACCAGCATCCTGATTTGACAAACCAGATAACTGGGATGTCACAAAAAGTCTCAGAGTTTGGAGCAGCTCCTACATTTTTTTATGATAGACTGAAATGTAAACCACTTTATACTACATTTCAAAAACATCTGCCAGTTATATGTGTTTGACTAAGCTGTCTTCAAGGACTGTTTCAGACTTGGATCAACATTGCCCTTGTGGGGCAGAAATTTCAGCACCTCATTGCTGTCTTCTGAGCAGCTGCAAACCACAGAACAAATGTACATTGTTTCCTCCTCTAGAGAGCCATCTGCCTGATGGATGATAGCTCATGTCTGCTACTTCTCAGCCTGGTGGCCAAAATCTATGCCATGAGTTGGAAGATGTTATCTTCATAACCCAGTGAAAATTTAAGCAGAAGAAATAAATGCACTCACAATTAGACTGTATTAAAATTTGTATATATAAAGAGCTAGAACACAATTTCCTAGTAGCAATGGTTCTGATCTCTCAGTGATTTTAAATGTTTGATTTGAATGTCAGTTTAATCTTGTTTTTTTAATTATGTATGTGTGGATGTGAAGCTCCCACTCAAAACATTTTTTTGCCTGTAAAAGTTACCAGATACTACTGTCCCAAATATTTCTGAGCTAGGTCTGTAGTTATTGCACATATTTGCTCAATATTTTATTAATAGTTAAATTGTCCAGATTAAGATTTATATTTCTTTCTGTATGCATCATAGCAGTCAGCACATCTAAACTGCAAAACATCAAAAGTTCTCCAATATATGCAATATATAATCAATGTGAATGAAAATAATTATTTTCATTCATTAAGTTTCATGGCAATGAGTTTTATTTTCCAAAATAATATGAACATTGTCAACAACAGATGTCTAGCTCTCATGATGCTTTAAATCTATTCTATTATTTTTCTAAGTACAAAATTTGTTGTGACTCTAGTAGAGTGCAGTACTGTGTCTCAGGATGGGAGTTGTATTATTTTAATATTCATAAGTACTTATTATGCAATCACGGTAGACCAAATAGTTTTTGAATAAAGAATTCTCTCTTTGTGCAACAGTTAGAAAAATAAAGATTGTTGTTGTAGGTGGAGACTTGGGATGATCCCATAATGTAAGTACAGAATACTATTACTGATGGTGTTCTGAAACTGAAATGTAAAGAAAGACACCTTTCTTCTCCATATATTGTTCCAATTAAAAACACAATGAGCCTGTATTTAGCAAACACTGTGTTAGTCCAAAAGATTTTCAGATTTCTCAGTGCCAGATACAGAGAACTTCATGCCAGAGAGAATTTAAGTTGGAGTCTTACAATGAGTGACAAGTTAACATCTTTTTAATGATGAATTAATGGGCAGTAAAAGCATTGCAATTCCAATATGCAGAGAACCCTCTGTGTTTAAAGGCACAGATTCAGTGAGAGTGGTTCTGTGACCTCTGTGGTACCAGCAAAGGTTGGGTTCAGTGCAGGCAACATCCAATCAGTCTTTCAAGGTTAACTACACATGCCAAGCTGGGAAATGAAACAATTACTAACAAATTTTATGGGTATATTCAGTCAAATTTAAAGCCAATAAGAAGTCTAAATTAAAGTATGCCTGAGGAAAGTACCCAAAAATAAGAAAGAAATTAGGAAATTTAGATTTGGTTTGTTTTTTTTTTCTTCTTCCTTAAGTTGTCATTCTGAACTAGGCATTGAAAATATTGGGGGAACTAAAAAAGATACGTGGGAGACACCACATACTGTTGGAGGGGAAAACCCACAATGTGGAGGGCAGGAGTGCTCAGGAAGGATGACATCAGTTGTCACCTGGGCAAAGTTGACAAAGTGAACCTGAATGATTAATTACACTGTAATTAAATTTTAATTAGCTTCATCCTGTTTTCCTTCGTTTAGAAAGTTAAATAAACTTCATTTTATGGTATTCAGTAAACCAATGAGCAGAGTCTAGGATTCTGCACTGCTTAGAGTCACCAATATGGCAAAACTCTGTGCAAAATGTAAAGAAGAAATGTTTCTTTGCAACTCAAGTAGTTTCTTATATTTTGTATCACTTTTATGTTTTTTAACTACTTCCCATTAATGGCAGTACATTGAAGTCTCAAAAGATATTTTATCCTAACCTTGCATATTTCAGGCAAAACAGCAAAGGTATTTTTTATATAACTAAATGATTTCCCAAAATTACAAGCTCTATTTGTCCCCCATGTAACTGGAAACATACTTGGAGAAATAATAATAGGCAGAGAAGGAAGATGAAAAGAGTAGATCTAAGCTGCTGTTTACAAGGTTTGGATTTGGAGTAGAAATATCTGATACTGGAAAAACACATTTTTGTGTGTTTGTGGCCTGATTTTCAGCCAATGAATTTCACCCAATGGATCCTTTCAGATCTTTCAAAACTGTCTTTCCATGTTGTAGCAAAATACTAGATTCTAAATTTTTTATCTTGTCATTTTGGAGTAAGCAGAATTTTGCCATTGGCTTCAACTCTAGGCAGACAGTGATACAAGCTATTAAAATATGATATGTTTTCCACTTTGAAAAAGGTTTCTTTTATTAGAAATCAGATTTCTTTTACAAAATGTATTCAATTTTGAAAATGTCACTGAATAACTGTATACAGGATGTAGCTCCCAAAAGGCAATTGAGACCAGCCTTTAGCCTGCAATCAAGATTAGCACACTGCTTTGGCTTTCCTGAAAGAGCTCCCCATCTCCAAATTTTTGACTGTGCTTGAAAACTCTCTATTTTTAGGGCTTCC
>WBNO01028848.1:30000-45079 GCA_013400575.1 Peucedramus taeniatus | reverse complement strand
CTCAAAATCTCAAGCAAATGAAAATAAAATAAATTCTTAGGCAAGAGAATTCTTGTTTTCAAGCCAGCTGTTCCATCTGCATATCTACAGACTATCATCATACTCTGCCTATGATAAGTAGAGGTCTGGCTGTCCAGTAATGCTTGTGAAAGGGGAAAGCTCTGCTGTATCTGTTTTGTAACTGATGACTGCAGAAAGCCCTTTCCTTTTCTCTACTGATTCTCCTAGTTCACCAGTGTGCAGGAGGCAACACCTTTTTGCTTTAGTTATCTACAACAAATCAGCACTGCTGTATGTCTGGATTTCTCCTCTGTCCTTCCTATCTGCCTGCTATATGGTCCCCTATGCAGGCATAATCATAACTGAGTTATATAGCATGTTTCATATGCCTGGGCAAAGCAAATAATCTTCCCATCTCGGAACCACCCAAGACAGGTAGAAGAAGTTTAAGGGAAGAAGAGAACATTAAAAAATGAGGAAGTCAATCAGCCAACTCAGAGTTATTCAGAAAGAAAAAACATCACATTTGAAATGGGCAACTGGAACAGAAGGAAAACATACATATTTCTGTAGAGTATGAGCTGACCCATAGCAGATGTTGTTCAGACAGAAGGTGGAACACAGACATAGGGGAGAGAAAGACAAATTCTTGCTGATGTCAAAGTCCTGGGTTTTCATTTCACTAGCAAGAAAAAAAGGTGGCAATGATATGTGAAAAAAAAAAGCCAAACCCACAAGTTGTTGATGCTTATGCTCCTTATTATTTCAACATATTCACTTACTATCAGTTAATTGAAGAAGGTAAAAATCACACAATTTGACAAAGGAAAGAGAAAAATTCAACCTGACATCCATTCAATTTTGATTTTTGCAACAGCACAAAATGGTGAATGCACTTAGGCATGATTTTTTTTTTTAAATTTAAAACATTATTGAAAAGTGTTATCCCTTTCTACATGGTTACCTGTATATTCCTTTGTCTCCATAGGGATGTCAATTGAATTTCTATTTACCAGCTCTGCATTTCTTTTTGAATTACTCTGATGTATAGATTAACCTGTCAGACTTAACCCCAAGTCTTTGACCTCTACTCTCCATTAGGTACTTCAGGATTTTTTTCTGCAATGGCATCTATACAAAACCTGTGGTGGAGAGGTTGTGGTGCAGTTCAGGAGAGCTAATTGTAATTAATTAATCAATCAATTTATTAATGCTTTGGAACATTCAAGTTCTATGATGGCTCCCTAAGCAACCTCATTATCTTATTTTTATTACCTTCCTCTTGTCTATTCCCTTCTTTATTTTTGTGTCAGATCTGCATGCTGCATCTAGTTTCAAATTAGATTCTTCAGGGCAGGAACAATGTCAGACCTTGTTTGTACAGTAGCCAGGGTGTTTAGGTCTTATCTTGACTGGAGCTTTTGGATACAACTGTAATTAATTATCATTTACAGCTGAGACATAGGAATGTTAAATGCCTTGTTCAGGGTGTCAAAGCAAGTCAGCAGCACAGCTGCAAATGAAACCCAGATGGCATCTTTCTTTACTCCAACTGCAAGACCACTTCTTGTCCTGAGGGACTTCTGCCCTGAAATAAATGTTCTAAAATATTGCAAAATATTCCCAAGAAGAAGAATGCTGGTTTTTTGTTTCCACAGACTTCTCAGAGAAAAAGCATTCAGATACCTCTTATGTTAAAATACAGATCTTTTTTTAGTCTATAATTACAGAAACCTCTTGTTGCCATAAAATAACTTCTTGCCTATTCTCAATAAAATCTCTTTGTTTTATTCTACCAAAAAAAAAAAAATCAGTATGGTGTGGAGATATAAAAGATTTGGAAGATTGAGATAATGTGACATAACAATTTGGCCCTGAAAAGGGGACTGGTAGGTGCTGGAGTAGAGATGTTGTATTGTAAGGGTATCACAGGTAGGAGTGCCTGCTCATAGATATACCTTTGCAACATTTAAGACTATGAACAGTCATACAGGACATTCCTAATTCAAGAATTTATTCATATCTGTTAGTAGTTTAGTTCTTCACCTTCAAGAACTTAAAGCCGTATACGATGATAAGTATTCGGCCAAAGATAGAAATCGGTCATACTTCGACTTTGAATTCACTGAGTTACGTAGTTTAATCAATTCAGCTGTAGCCTTTCTAAATCATGAGCTACAGACTGCCACAATCAGATCTTTTCTATTGTTTTTACCATCAACAACAAGCCTGAGAGAGTGACATGGCTGTAGTGTTCTAACTAATTAGTTGGAAGGAGACAGACTTGTCAAAAGTTAACAACAAATAAAAATATACATGAAAATTACTGAGTTTATGTCCATCTGCATGACTGACTGTCATGTAGCGTGCTTTTTCAGGGATGGGGCAGAAATGTTCTTTGATTAAACCAGTTCTGGAAAAAAAACGCTATTTAAAACAAAGCTTTCAAGTCAGTTTTAGGAAAACCATAAAGATTTAACAAAAAAATTTAGTTATCTATGGATCTTAGATTATAAAAAAATAAAGAAACTGTATAAACCACCCTGAAATATGTGAATAAAATTAATTGTGAAGCTAAACTTCAGATACTGAGATTAAATCTAGCACCTACAACGGCAATGAAATATACACACTCAAATCACATGCATCTGAAAAAAGCAAAACAAAAAAACCAAAATAAACCCTTAGTAATTTGCAGATATGCAAATTCACCAGGTGTTTCCTTCAGTGTTTCAAAGCTTCTTAGATTCCAGTGTTTCTCCAGTGGACATGCCCAGGGCGCTCTGCTCTGCAACTGGGAAGCTCCTGCCTCTCCTCTAAGTGTTGGTCTACCTTATTCAACATGACATATCCCAGTGCTAACCTACCTGAAATGACAATATGTGAGAGAGAGAGAGAGAGATATCTAAGGCTGTGGCTACACAAGTCTTTTAGTCCCATTATTTTTGAATATAATCTGACAGTTGTCAGATTATAACACAGCCCACTTTGTTTGGCATCATGGGTTGGTTTTGAAGCATGTGAATTTCATTCTATTCAAATGAAAATAAATAGGCATATATGGTCTAGAAGTGTAGCAAGATTTATGTGTCTGATATTAGAGGAAACTAATGGTTTGTAAGCTACAGTTTACTCTTACCTCATTAGATTGGAGTAGGAACATTAGAGTCTTCCCATTTGAATGCTGAGATCTGTCAACCATGCTTTATTGATCCTAATCTGATTCTCCTGATATTCTCTGACATGGCCAGGCTGCTAAACAATATCTACTTTTTCAAACAAAAGTGCTACTGCCTGTATCCTGTGTATTAACATCTAGTTCAGCTTTGGTTTTCTCGTTGAGGTTTTTCTATTTTTTCTTATGATAGCTGAGGGATCTTACTTCAGAAACTAGAGTATCTACTTCTATATTTTAGCTAACTAATTACAGGAATAATATTCTTCTAGGCAGATTCTCTTCCTGAAACCAGAAGGAATTTACCCTGGCTATATCATGACAATGAATACATTTCTAGTTCCAAACAATGAATTTCTGCTGAAAAAATCATGTCTGCCTAATACTCAGCCCTATTGAACAGACTTCACAGCTTGACATAAATTTTTGACTTCAATGCTACATCCACCAAGTCTCATTGCCCTCTCAGTATTGTCTCCATCCTTGCTCCTGTATCACAAGGCCATTTCATATATGAATATATTTTGTTTTTCTAGTTTCTTAGATAATCTCTACTTGCAGAATCTCAAACACAAGCCAACTTTTCTTTTACAGATCACAGCCTTCTACTAACATTCTGCTAAACATGTTCAGTCTTATTTTTGGGTCATTTTCTTTATCCTTCTTATTTCTCTAGGTTGTGACTACTTACATCCCTTCTTTATAATCTTTCTTTGAAGGTATTTATAGACTCGTATCATGTCCTGCATTAATCTTTCCTATTCTCAAATATATAAAATTGGATGCCTCATCTCTTCACTTACATATTTTTGTCCAGTGTGGAACTCTTTTTTCACTGCCATTAGTTTGCATCTCACATGTAAATTTAGTTGTTTTTATATAAAAAATTTTGGTGAAATTTACTCTTGTGTTGAGTTGGCCCTGGTTAGATGACAAGTGCTCAGAAAAGCCCCCCTTTTACTCCTCTCCTCAACTGGACAGGGGAGAGAAAATACAGTGAAAGGCTCATGTGTCAGAATGAGGAGAGGGAAACACAACTCATCGGTTTCCACCCATGTTAAAAGGGGCAAAATGTATTTGATTGGGGAAATAAATTTAATTTTTTACCAATCAAATCAGAGAAGGATAATAATAAATAAAACAAAATCATGAAGCACCTCTTCCCCATCCCTTCCTCCTTCTCAGGCTCAACTTCCCTTCCAATGCTCTCTACTTCCTCAACCCCCAGCAGCGCAGGGGTACCAGGAAGAGTAGTGGCAGCCTTTTTATCACAGGCTCTGTGATTGTATCTGCCATTGCTTCCTCCTCAGGGAAGGACTCTTCACACTCTTCCACAAGAGACAGTCCTTCATGAATTTGTAGTTTTACTTGAACTGCTCCAGTATGGGTCCCTTCCACAGGGTGCAGTCCTTCAGTAACCAGCTACACCAGTGTGGGTTCCTCCATGGGACCACAAGTCCTGCCAGGAGCCAGCTCCAGCATGGGCTTCTCATGGGGTCACAGCTTTCTTCAGAAATCCACCTGCTCCAACATGGGGTCTCCCACAGGCTGCAGGTGGATCTCTGCTCCACGATGGATCTCCATGGACTGCAAGGGGAGAACCTGCTTCATCAGGGTCTTCACCATTGGTCTTGCCTGGTAAACCTCATCTCCCTCCTTTTTTACTGGTCTGAAAAGTTGTTTCTCTCACATAGTCTCACTCACTCCTCTCTTCCCTGCTGTTGCTGTGCAGTTTTTTCCCTCTCATCTTAACTGCATCATCCCAGAGGTGCTACCACTGTCACTGCTGGGCTTAGCCTTGGCCACTGGCGGGTCTGTCTTGGAGGTGGCTAGCATTGACTCCATTAGACTTGGGGGAAGCCTCTGGCAGCTTCTCACAGACCTATTTTATAGCCCCCTTACTAGCAAAACCTTGCCATGCAAACCCAATACACCTTTCAACCTTTTGAAAAAAAGATTAAATAATTTTGAATCTCAGTACAGCTAACATTCCATCTCTCAGACTAATCCTTATCTGAAAGACCACAGACAGAGGGAATACCTAGATAGTACTTATATAATACTCCTTTCAATCCTTAAGTGATTTCCAGAAAGTTATAAACAGGTAAATCTGTCCATAGATTATGGTAATTCGAGTCTAGTATTTTTCTACCTGTATTTCTGAGGAATGGATATTATTCAATCAGGTTCCACATGTCTGCACTTCTTTGTCCGTCTGCTCCTCTCCAGTAATTCTCTAATCTGCTGACAATTTTAGTTTCAGACACATTTGAGAGAGGAGTAGAATCATGATAAGTATGTTATTTCTTTAAGAAATAAAAACAATCACTTGATGAAAACAAGTGATTGGGTAGAAAAGATGGAGAAATTTGCTAACTTTATCTTTACAAAGAAGAGGGCTTTACAATAAGATAGCACAATTTTATTAGACACCAGAGTCTAGTTTGCATTGGTGGTTTCTGTCTCACACAGTTTTCCTCACATTTGGTAATGCAAAACCCCTAAATGAGGTTTTCCCAATGCCTAATTTTCTTAACTGCAGCTGTTCCCCATGGATTTTCTATGCTGTAAAAATGTAAAAAGGGCATGAGTTTATTCTGCAATCTAGTATAATTCAGTTAAGAATTATCAGTCAACCACAAGACACAAATCTATTTGCAATCAAGCTATTTATTATTTTTTGTGCTGCTTGTTGTGTATATTTGTCACCCTTGTTACCTTTTGGATTTGCTATTTTTCAGATAGCTGTCATCTACCCCTTTTTTTTTGTCTCCTTAGATTGATAATTATGTTGACTCTCCCCTCAAATGGAACTTTGTTTCAGACACATTGTCCCCACATTTTCGCTGTTGCGCTGATATTTGGAACAGATGTCAACCATTTGCTCCTGTTTGATATCATGTCTGTTCCAGCTCCCCAGTTCATGCCCCACTTTCTCCACACTAATTAACACAAGAAATGGAAGAGGTGTTTGTTTTGTAAAGAAGTGGAAAAATTCTACTTTGAACCTTATTCTTGCTTAACTTCTGCCCTTAATTTCCAACTTTGGGTGTGTTATATATAATGTAAACCCTGACTGCAAGGATATACAGATATACCCCCCTGTTTTGTCTGGAAACCTATTTTTGCATGGTGGAAACTGCAGCAGAGCTAAACAGCCAAAACATCTGGACTGCATGGCAAATAGGATTACTGAAAATTTGCATGTTTGGAGCTAGATTGGCTAATGAAAGTAACTCAAGAAATGAGTTTGGACTTAAGCCAACACTCTCAACAGCTCAGAGCTAGATACACAAAAGGACACTGGCACTAATTGCCACTGCAAGTACCTAACTCCAAGCTGAGTTCTCAGGTTGCTTGCTAGGGTTTAGCACTTCAGGCTCAAGCTCTGAGGTTATCACCTGTACATTTTTTCCTGGATTCAAGGACTGGATGCTGGATATGCTTAGAAGAACTTACATTCTGGCAGTGCATTTTCCATTAAATTTTACATAGGTCTGTCTGCCCAGTATGCTGACTACAGTGTTTTAAGCACAAGTTTCCATTAAAGCCCTTGATTCTCAACTTGGAGCCCAGTATTTCATATATGTAACAGAGTACTTAAAATACTAAGAACTGCAATGTGGCACATCAGTCTCCCATGAGGATTTAACTCTGAATAGTAAACAGACAGTTACCAAAAAGTGACATCTGCAATGGTCTTTGGGTGCATTTCAGACCTGAAACTTTGCTGAACAAACCCCACAGGGCCCCTCTATTTGTTGTTTCAGGAGCCTACAAGTTTGTCTACATTTAGAAGTGTCTTCCTTCACATGCAGCAATAGAATATGTGAAGCTTTGTTGATCTAGTTCTTCATATGGCCGGATGGCACTTGGACATGAAGTTATAGGACCTTACAAACTCAAGCCCCCTGTGGCCCATACCCTCTACATGGCTTCACTCTGTATCTTCACAGCTGTCACTTTGAGGCAATACTTACCCCAGATGCACAAAAAGGTGGAAAAATGGAAAAAAATATTAAACAAATCCATTCTTAAAAAATAAATTATCATTACATGAGTCAGCTATAGTTACTACTTACCTATGAATTTAACTGGCTTAATTCATAAAGTAATTTGAAGAGTTTTAAACTTTAGTGAGAACTATTAGTGTCAGTTGTGGCTTTACTGTTATTTCTGATGCAACCACTCAGTCATGTTCTATCACATGCTCCTTCCTTGGGCATGGCACTGTGCACCCGTTCCATACCTATCCTTTACAAAGTGATTTCCAAAGTCCTCACTTGGTGCTTGACTTTACAGTCAGACACAATAAATATCCCAAATTACAGGACTGCTGAAGGAGACAAGGGTCAAGAAACAGCAAGGGATTGAAACAAATCCAGCCAACAGGAAATATGGTTGTATCTGGAGTGCCACCCACATTCTCAGTTTAAGCATCGACCCCAGAGTTCATGTGAAATTGGCAGTAGAGACTAAAGTTCTCCTGGTGCCCCAAAGGCAGTTTTCTATTGAATTGTAAACATAGTAATTTCTTATGAGAGCAGGACTACAGATGGTAGGACAACCACTAGACTTACATGTAATCTTCCTTGTGTTTGTAATACCATTTAGTGCTTTTCTATTCTAACCTCCCTTGCACCATCCAAAATTTTCATAGGAAATTTATATAGTCACTGCAGTCTGTCATGCTATAACATTTTCAAGGATTTCTCTGAATTTGGATAACAAGGAGTTTGTAGGACTCCAATATGTTATTTATTCATTAGTTTTGAATTTTAGATCAGCATTATGGATCTTTATATTTAGCCTGCCTAAGCTGATCTCAGTTCTAAAAGTGTAAAATTATAATACTTAGGCTATAAACATGAACTTTCTGACTGGAACACAGAGGTTTGATAATTTTCAGTGGTAAAATTTATAATAGTTCTCACTTTGGGTGTAAATACCTAAATTCTTCAAAAATTGCACTTCAGATGCTTATCTCTTTTTTTTCATATCTATGTGCTTCAGAAACCTGATGATAATCCTCTCATACTTGTCTTTTATTGTCAAGAGCCAATAACTTGCCTTTAAATAGGTGCTGTACTGTCCAACATATCTATATTCCAGTACCTAGTCATCTCCTTGGGAATTTGAGAGGTACCAGGTTTCAAGAAGAGTCAGAGCATATCCTCAGTATTATGTTCAAAAGGACACTCTTTCCTATATTTTAAAAAAATCTTACTGAGTCTCCTGTATTTCAAATTGAAATAGAGGTCCAACAAATTGTTAGCCAGCACCAATACTTTGCCTGAACACAGAAACACAGAATTAATACTTTGAAAATCCTCTTGGCAAAGGAGTGTTTATAAGTACTTTGGTACTGCAACAGTTGTTGCAAGGGAGAAAGATTTGTTGGCATGTCACATGTAGCTTTAGAAATATCTTTTGTATCTGCATAATGGACATGACTACTCTCTTTAACGTCTTTAAAATTTTTCCTTTGGTGCCCAAGCACAATTAGTGCATCTTCTGTACTTTCCATGGCTGAGATAACAAAGTTGTCATTAGAAATAAGATGGATTCCAGTAGTGACCACAGTGATGCTGCCTGGCACTCCTAGATAATGCTCTCCCCTGAGAAGCCTTACCCTAGTAATTACTTTCTTCTCCCTTTTGTCAACCTATTTGAAATCTATCACTTTTAATGAGTATTTATCTCCAAGTCAGCAAATCTGTATTAGGTAGCACCTTGTATAATGTCTTATTTTAGTCCATTATCCATGTTACTCCATCCTATCTACACAGGCTTCATTTCTACAGTTTGCTCCACGTTGACCAAACCCTTTGTTCATGCAGAGCCCCTCAGACTCCACCACCATTCCATATAGACCTAAGACTCCATCTGCATGGATAAGTGGTGAGATCTGGGTCAGTAATTACAACATAGAAAGTGATTAGATTTTTTTTTAAAGCATTGACTATTTTTAATAAGCTTACTGTTAATTATTAATTGGAATCTCCCTAAATATTCGCATATTGATTCCCTTGTATGCCTGAATATTATGCCTAGAATCCATGAAAAATTAATTGGCCAGATTTTTCCCAGTTCTTTCTTCCTGCCATGTAGGGTTATTTTTAGTCTCTGAATCCCTAGCTTGATTAACATTATCTGCAAAAGTTCAAAAAGTCCTCTGGATAGTTCCTTAAAATATTCAGGTGCACCATTTTTAAATGTTCCGATGCATCTTAATTTTGTGCAATAGTGGTTAGTAAGCAGAGACATTATTACAGGGCACATTAAGAGAGATAATCATCAAAGATGTTCAAGTCAGTGAACTGCAACTTGCAGGGTCAAGTACTGGCCCTACTATTAGAACCCGCATATTTTTATTAGTATTAACAAAGCTCATGACTGCTTTTATCATTTGAACTATTTAGCCCCAGTCAGGACAAAGGCCTTGTTCTTGGTAAAATACAGATGAGGAAACAACCCCTGTCAACAGGCTCAAGCTCATCATGAAAGTTTTATGTGGCTAAATCATTCATTTGGTAGATATTCCAGATAGGGAAGGATTACAGTCAAGAAAAGGGCTTTCTCCTTGGGAAAAAAGCTCTGACTGAACCAAGGTAGAAACTTTGGGACAATGACCAAACCTTTTAATTTGTTGGCAAGGATTATCAGCCTCTCCTGACACAAATGGAGCTCACTGCTGGTTTCAGTCTGGAAGGAAGGCAGTCATCTCTGGTGGTGACAAAAGGAATCCATGGAGTAATACAGGAGAAACCACTGTGAGACATGTATGATCCCCCCTGCAAAGAATGGCCAGACAAAGATCATAACCTCTGCAGATCAACAGCAGACAGTGCAATGACCTTCAGTGTGAGGAGAAGACAAATATGGGGGCAATGGTTTTTCATTTTTAATTGCTTCATGCATATTTGGGAAAAGTCCGTGTAAGGAAGATCGTCTGTCTTCTCTTTGCCATGGTCCACACATGGATGCAATTGTATTCACACAGCAGGTTGCAAGTCCAAGCCTGTAAATACATTTAGTAAGTTACAGGGAGACATAAACTAAAACCATGTGTATTTTCTTTTGAGGCAATCAGCTTCAGTAGTGTTGTCAGCACCTCTGAGAGCCCGCCCCAGGTGTAGACGACCTTATTCACTATAAACACATTCAGTGAAATAATTCTGATGTTATCCATTTATGAGAATGTTAAGAGGCATGACACCACCCAGTTCTTAGGTGTTTCACTGAGGAATTTTTGGAACCTGATTACATAGAAAGGGCTTTCACTGGAAAATCTTGAAGCAATTTTTTTAGGGTAACTTTTTGTGCTGTTATAAATGAAGATTTATTCATGAAGAGACACACTCCGCTATAAGCAGAACAAAAGTGTAAAGATTTTTCCCTGCTTCAGATGTCAAACTAAAGCCTTATTAGGAAAGGCTCTGGCTTCTGGATGGCAGGACACTTGATCTTGGAAAAATCAGATCTATGAGCTAGTAATCTAGACTCAAATCCTCAAAAGTAGTTTCAGCAACGTGAAAGCCCATAGACTTCCCATGAGTCCCACTGAGAAAGGTTTAGGTTTTTAGGTTCATGAAGTAATCAAGGGAACATTTGATTCCACCAAGAACATAAACATTTATCAAAACATTTCACAAGATCCCATCCTACATATAGGATATTTATAACGGTCTAACAGGACATGAGGGATTTTTAACAATTGTTTTTAAGCATATAATATTCTGTGACTGCAAACAGCTTAGAGGAACCCAAATCTTCTCTGTACTAAATCTCTTGATCACTTACAAATTGATCACATATTTCATGCAGAAGAATATTCCCTCTTAAAAACGCGAAAGATTGACCTTTGTTGTCCTCTTACTGTGGACTTGTCTTTACCACATAAATATGTCATTACTCCTTGTCACAGGCAAAATAGTCCATACTCTTGGCATTTTAATTAATTAATTAAACTTATTGACCAGAAGCACAAACTTTGTTATTGAATTGAGTAAACATCACTTTAATCGTATATTAGGTAAACATATTTCCTTTCCTTTCAGCAGGTTCACCTTCAATCAAACAGGCCTACTCCTCCCTTACCAGCCTCAGATCCTCTTTTTTCCTAGTATGGTCCACTTAGGCTATCCCAGTTCCTTTGGCGAGGTGTTAAGGGGCAGAAGTGCTTGCAGACACTGTGTGATAGTTAATTTCAGATCCTCAGCTCTTCCTGGTGTTGCTCTGCTCCAAAAAGGTTTACCATGGGCTACAACCTCTCAGGGGTTTCCCTGCCAAGAGTTTCCTGTGAGCCTTTGTCTCTCAGAGGTGACCTCCTCTGTCACAGAGCTCCTCCTTCGAAGACTACATCTTGAGCTATGCCTTCAGCATTGTCTCCTTCAATGTTTGTTCTTCATTTCTTCTTCCCCAAAGTAGCATATGGTACTTTTGAAACCTGTTTTAGCAGAGGAGCCATGTGCTTCTGTGACTTGCTGAATTTTTACCACATGATGGAGTGCTAACTCTTGTTTCAGGGCAGCTGAGCTCAGCTGTGGACAGCATAAGAGAGTTTATGGCATATTCCCTCAAAGGTCACTCTGCAGCATCTTGTCAAAACCCTGCAATTTCTGCCCAGCATTTCAATGAAGAGGTCTTGGTTTTTTGTTTTGTTTTGTTTGTTTTTTTTTTAAGATCATCCAAAGAAGTTAGAAAAACTTGAAGAAAAGGGGTGAGAGAAGGAATTTGAAAAAATTAGAGAAATCAAGGCTTCAGGAATGAGGGTTTGAACAAGGATGTTTGAGATCCATGGATATCATGCAAGTACCCAAAAGAAGTTCCAGTTTGGTAAAGAGAAGACCTAAACCACAGTCACAGCTCAAAAAATGAGTTGTGGACAGAAAAACATAAAGCTAAAGATTCAATGGCTCATTAGAAAGAAAGCTGAAGTTTTATGAAATTATGGTGCACCAAACCATTATTCTTTATCTCCTGCTGTCCTCTTTCTGTTCATTTCACACCAGAGGTAAAGGGCTAAATTGTCAAAAAGGGCTTAACACCATGACTTCTGATTTTAAGGCAAACTTCCAGCCAGTTGCCTCTTCTCATTCACCAACCCACAGTACACTACACCTCAATGGAAGAAAACTGGACCAGAAGATAGATGATAGAAATCAGTGAGAAGAGTAGTAGAGCTGAAGGGACATTCCCTTTATATAAGGTGTTTGTGGTGTAAATTCTTTTTCAGAAAGAGTTAAAAAAACACTGGCAAAATGCAAGTATCTCTTGTGGGTGAGAGCATCTGGCCAAGAGACCTCTTCTCAAAACCTTCTTTCATCTGTGTTTACATTCTTCATGAAATATAGCCATAGACAGACTATAACCACAAGTTGATCTGCAAGTCAGAAGTTCACATCTCACCCTATCATGGGTAGGTGCTGATATATTAAAAATACATATAATAAAGGTGAGGGATTAAATAAGAGAGAATAATTAAAAAGTGAGTATCATCCCTTGGTTAGGATACTCTTCCACTGCAGAAAATATCTCACATTAAACCACAGCTGGAAGAAGGTAAAGGAGGAAGAAGAATTTAGTGTATTCCTGATTTGAACCTATACTTTTCAGTCTCTCATTGAAGGGGAAAGAGAATCTCTCTGCCTTTTGATGGACAGGCATGCTCTGCAAATGATTATTGTGATGGATCTGTCAAGCAAAAAAGGTGGAGGAACACACGATTTGTGAATCTTTTGTGAATCTAAGCACGAATTGGAGCTTCAAGAAATTCAGCACTGACTAGGCAAGAGACATTTTGCTCGTATACACCTATCAAAATTTGGATACCTAAAAGACTTCACTGGAGAAAACTTATACTGTCATAGACACTTGATAAATTGAAGGAATTTTGAGTGCTAATGATAAGTATTAAACTGCATGCTCAGAGACTTATTAAAGCCTCTAAATGACTCTTGAACACCTACCACAAAGTGGTAGGTACAACAGGCAGCCATAAGATACAAGTAGAACAGAGTTTTTAAGTGACATAGTGTATAGACAGAAAAGGGATTACGTAGTGAAGAAGACAGATGGAGTGAACAATTGAATGACATTTACTAAACAGGAGAGGAAAGCGATAGGGAAAAGGGACAGCTGTAATGAACACATACATGTAGAATGGTGTGCTAGATTTAAAGGACATCTGGTGTAAGGGACAGCTGAAGTCTATGAGTGACATGCCCTAGATATACTGTTGGAAGTTCTGTGCCTGAATGACAGCTGGCTTAGCTATCATGGGTGACACGTCCTCCATAGAGGAATACAGTGCTGGATACAAGTGACAGCTAGTGTGTACTTTATGAGTGAAATATCTTTGTTACAGCAGGCAAATATGAGGAAAAATTATCTGGGGTGCCTGAGCAACAGGCTCCTCACCAAAGAAGGAAGAGTTAGATGCAACACAAAGGTGCAATGCATAGGTAACATGACCTAGACGGGGAGAAGAGCAGTAAGGGGACAAGTGCAATAGGACCAGATTGGATTAAAGAATCCTGGTTTGAAGTAGATATCTACTACTACAGATAGAGTGTAATGTATGAGAGAAGTGTACAATTGTTATACCACTGGCTGAAAGTGCTGTCATTGGTCAAATTTTATAGACTTGGCAGCTGGCTGCAGCCAACACTGATGTAGCCATAGTCCTCAGTCTTTAGATGCTCCCCTGAAGTGGGTCAGATTTTCCATGGGGACCATCATGGGGATTTCTGTAATCATCAACATAGTTTTTAATGGTGTCACTGTATTTTGTCATTATTTGGACATTTGAAAAAGTTAACTAAGGTACATCAAAGTAGTCTACACTGTACTTCTTGGGAGTCATCTTTCAGCTGTTTTTTTTTCCATTGGTATTCTTCTAAAAGGGTAGATAAGCAAAGACACTAGTTTTTGGTCTTAGAAGATTTTTCATATTAAGTCCCTCATTCAAGAGAATATTTCTGAAGACTCATGTAACTGTTCTATGATCATGAGGTGGGAAGCCCTGATTATGATAAGTAATATTTGAAAAGAGTCCTTACTATCCTGAGACTTTCTCTCTTTGTGTGTATGTCCATCCATACTGGCCCACAGATACTTAGGTTCTCTGGTCTTATATTTTATGTATCCGTATATCCAGAACTGTGCACACACACACACACACACACATATATATATAACATATACAATTTTTTGTGTGTCGTGGTAAAATATAGAAGAATTTGCCATACTGTGAATTATTATAGATAAACATAATTGAAAAAAGACTATAAAAGTTCAAAAGTCATCAATCAGACATCCAGACTCATAAGCTAGGCTTCAAATGGGATGTAAATAATAAATAAAAATGATATGAGGCTACATTTCATTCATCCAACTATGAGGGTATTCTCAGGTTTGTAGTCTTCATACTGCCTTTTATCCTATAAGGACTAGAAACTTCTTTTCTTTTAATGAAAACATCAGGCTCCAGTGAATTGTGTGACTTCAGGAGCCCAGGATTAAGAAAAATATGAAACATCATTAGACATGTAATAAAATCCCTGTGATAGAATCACCTGAACTGATAACAGTGAGAAGGAAGGCCAGCTTTAATTTAACCCTGGAGTGTGATGCAACACAGTCCCACAACACAGGTCACATCTGTAAAGCAGAACTTAGCTCTCAACGATGCTCAAATTCTCTTTTATTGAATATTCTTCGTGAGCATACTGCAGCTTTGGCCTCTGAGAAGACTTATGGAAAAATATACTGTAAGTATAACATAGAGTGCTGTATGGGAAATGACAGGTTTTGAAATGCTTAATCAACAAGTCTCTCCACACAAATTTCACCAAACACTGTTACTGGTGATCATCTTATACACCTATTAAAAAAACAATG
>WBNO01028848.1:22500-25000 GCA_013400575.1 Peucedramus taeniatus | reverse complement strand
ACTTTCATTAAATGAAAGTAAAGCTTTTGCAGACACCCAATCTAGAAAACTTGTGGGTTTTGATCTTTCTTTTGCACTCCCAAGGCAAACTAGCAACGGATAGGGAATCATTCATAGAAAACAAATAGTGGAATAAAATTTCATGTAAATGTTGTTATTTAAAAATAACTATAGTTATTTATAAAACCTTTTCCTTTCCATTTTGAAATAACACAGTGTGCTGTGCTTAATGTGCTGCAGCTTGCTTCCATTCAGAAAAAGTGTCTCTCTCACTCTCATCATTCTTATCCTGTAATTAACAGTACCAAGCAAGCTAACATTAAAATCTTGAAGAATGTAGCTCTGCTCAATTAGAGAAATTCACAGTCTTGAAAACAATTTCCTAAGTGGAAGAAAATTCAAGAAGCAATAACCTAAACCCCCAGATATTTCTGTAAATTTGGCAAAAAAAATTCTGCCTCAATTCCTAAGTGTGACTTTCATAAAATAATACTGACAACATTTGTTAAGCATTTATAATAATACTAAGTACACTCAATATGTGCTATGAAGCTTGATATTTTTAAACAGAAAATTTTAACAACAAATTTCAAATGTATTTAATTCAAGCAAGCACTCTGTAATACTGAGGCCACTTCACTTTACAATATTTCAGATAAATACCTTTGCTGAGGTCTGTATTTTATGTAGGTAATGTGTCTAGAATAGCACTTCAAATATTTAGATATAAAAAATATAGGCAAAAATGTGTGTAGGAATCTATTTGTGTATGTTTTCCATTCAAGGACTTTAATATAAGCAGCAAGCTTTAAGATTTAAGTAAATATATAGGGTTAAATTCTGCTCAGCAGAAATTCAACTTTATTGACTTCTGAGGAGTTTCATGGGGATATGAGACATTAAGACTTGATTTGTCATGTGAATAAGGTAATGTCAATAATCCTCTATAACATCTAGGTATTGGTAAGTTTATATAACTGTCTTTATTTCAGTTAGGGTTTATTGTTACTTCATACATAGAGAGTTCAGACTAAAATATCACCCAAAATATTTATCATTGGGGTGGATTTTGCATTTTCTCTCCCTGTTTAGAAAATTGGACTGAATCTGACTCCAGCTGTTGTTCATGTACTTTAGTTTGAGAACCTGGGACCTCTTCCCTAATGGGATAAGTACTATGCATGGCTTTTCCTGTAGAGCTGTGCACCATCATATTTCCTTTTATAACTTGATGAAGGGAGCTAACCACAAGTATGATGTGAAATGTTTACAGAGGTGAAAATGCTCCACACAAATAAAGAAAAAAAACCCACCCATATTTATAGCAAAATGCAGTATTTGTTGAGCCAGGCCATCTAGGTAATGATACAAAGAAATATATGGAATATATGTTCCGTGCTGCTTTCCATTGAACGTACTAATGCTGGCGCCATTATCAGGATGCAGCAATTTCATTGCAGTCAGAAGGTGGCTCTAGTGCTTTAATTTTGCTGTGCTGCCAACAATAAGATCCAAGGAATAGAAATTACTTTTGTGCTACATTTTTTTCAATCAATTTAACTGATGTTCCAACTGGAACACAACATTTGATTTTATATATCAAACAACTTCACACTCATGAACATGTGCACTCTTACGAATTTTCTTCTTTTTAAGGTTGAGCTGACCAAGTGACAAAGAACAACAAAGCAAACCAAACCAAAATTTTAAAATATTAAAGTTACATCTGACACCTCTGGAACACTTCCCATCAACATATCAAGACATTTGTAATCCCTTTCACTGAGAGATGCCATGAAGAAATCAGAACTTCCCTCCTCTACTTTGGTAAATCAACCTTTGCTATCTGCAGCAGTCTCAGAGAATTGCTGGTTATTGGGGCGATTCTTCTGGGCTACAAATTCACTTGTGCAAAGCCAGATTAATCAGCCTATATGGAGGTGAAACACAGAGGGGACATGTGGAGGGGAGATGGTCATGCCTGGACAGATTAGAAAGATGCTGCTCGCCCTTTTCCCCATCACGCTGGCTGTTCCTCCTGATGGCTCACAGCCATTAGATGCTCATCAGCATCTAATGCTCCCCACCCCCATTACTGGTTGCTGGCCCTCTGCAGCCTGGCCTGTATTCTGGTTTTGTGTCCCCACTCCTGATTGTCTCCTCCAAGGTGGCCCTGAGAGCTTGCCTGCCTGCTCTCAACTAATTCCAGATGTGAGACAGCTGTGACAGTCTCAAGCACTACGGGAAGCTTTACATTATTCTTAGAATTTTTTCCCTTTTATTATCGTTATCATTGTTGTTCAGAGAGCATCCTCTAAATGGAGATTTATAAGATCATGTAAATGCGTAAAATGCTGTCCCTGCCTTGATATATTTGCAATCCTCAGAAAGTATTCAAAGTTCCACTGGCATTTACATGAAATATTCATTTTGACAGGATGGCTCAAATGAGTCAGACAGGCTAGGGACAAATCTTTGGCTACTTTATTATAGAAATACA
>WBNO01028848.1:0-17500 GCA_013400575.1 Peucedramus taeniatus | reverse complement strand
TTGTTATTTGAGTGTTGGTGTGCAATAGGGAGGAAGTTAACAATGCTGATGGACGATTTTTGCAGAGAAATCCTGAAATATCCTGCTTCCAGGTTACTGCTGACACCCAGAAGAAAGACCCATGTTAAAGCCAGGAAGAGAGTTTAGAGAGTCTTCTCTTTCCTAGTGTATAAGTGTATAATACAAAATATCTGCCTGCAGCTCATAATAACAACAACAAAGAAACAACAACAACAACAACAACAACAACAAAAAAGGCAACGAAATGTAACTATAAATGTAAGCATCTAAAATATAGGAAGAAATATATTACAAGTGGAAGTGAGCTTGGTTATGTGTTTCAGAGTTTCAGTGCTTTGTTCTGTCAGACTCCTTCCCACTGGCCAGCAGAAGAGAGAAAGAAGTGAAACAAGGGTGAAAGAATTATGCAGAAAGAATAGGATAACTGAAAAGAAGAACAAAGCAGGGAAATAACAACGGGGTAAGAAGGAAACAGGAAAGAAAGGTTTCAGGGAGTGTTGAGTTTGAAAAAGAGGATTGAGAGGATTAAGAGTAAAAAAGAAGAGAATTCTAATATCCTGGAAGGTAAGAAAGGAGAACAAAATTTAAAAAATGAATTCTAATTACATGATAATATAGGATTTTCTATATTGGATCACACTATAAGTCCATCAAGTTGTGTATCCTACTGTAGTACTGGAATGAGGGATTAAATAAGCAACAAAACAATAATAATGCACTCATCCAACCAATAAAAAACCAAAATCATTTTCCTGGCCTTTTGTAGGAATGAATTTGCATCCCAAAGCACAAGACTGGGTTAGTGTTAGGAAATGTTATTAATGACCACAAAATTATACGGGGTTTTCATTTGTTTTTAAATGAACACAGTCATTTCACTTGGCTAGATTAGCTCTTGCATCAGTGAATCCCTTGAGCTGACAGTACTACTAGTTGCACTAAGTAGCCATTCTTCTCCTAGAGGATAACAGCAGAAGAAGGAAGCACCCTGTATATTACACTAGGTCCACAACAGAAAAGCTTTTATATCCATTTCTCTATTTCCCTGTCTGTTCCTGTTTATGATAGTTTTGATTTTCTTTTTTAATGGATCACCATCAGAAAAAATTTCCTCTTTTGAGAATAACATCCTTGTGAATTCTGCCTGGATGTTTAACATTGCTTCAAACTCTCTGATGAGGATCCTGAGCCTGGGAAGATGTGGTAATTTTTTCACCTCTGAGCAGTTATCTGCAGAACACAAATTGCTCAAAACAAACTAGTGTGACCCTTGCCAACATAACTCATCTGCTGGTTTTTGATGGACAGTTGAGAATGAAGACAAAATGTGAGACCAAGTGTCCTAGTCAAGGAGGGAAGCAAGACGTCCGAAAGAGATTTTGCAAAATGGCTTACAAAAGGAAATACCCAGTTTTTCCACCTGGGAAGCATGGATATGAATTTGTTACTGAGAAGAGGAATGTTATAAAAATATCCAGGCTGGACAGAAGGTTATGTGAGCTGCTAAAAATGGAAAACAAAAATGATCTTTCCAAGAGAGCAATTATCTTGCAGCCTGAGAATTCACAAAGGGTGTTACCAGGGAGGACTGTGGCAAACTGTTATGAATCCTCATCTCTCCAAAAACCCTAGCTAGAATGATATTCCCTGTCTGTTGCTTTCACCTCTCTTGTTTGCTACTGGTCATTAAATCTATACTTCCTTTGGAGATACACTTATTTTTGCTTTTTTAAACAGTGATATATTGCATTACTACCTCAGCAATTTTATCACACTCTGTATCATGGAGACCAACAACACAGCTGCCTTCCTACCAGAGTCTTTTCAGTGAGACCATGAAAGAGAGTGCCAATCTCTTTTGAGTCTGGCTTCACTACAATACAAGTGCAAATGTCTTAACAAATCCCAGAAAATGTAAGCATAGTTTCTCAAACTCGCTGAAAATTAATGAATGACAACAAAATGCAAAATCAAAATTAAAAGTACTTCTCTCTTTGATGTTCTCAGTGTCTAAAGCAAAACTAAGAGAAAGCACTTTATTTAGTCATTTATTTTTAATCTGACATTCTAAGCTACCATTACATCATCAAATTCACATTCAGTTCTCTCCTCCCACTCTGATTGTCCTTGGTTTGTTTTGGTACTTAGGGTTAGAAGAGCAAATGATATGAGATAGCATTGGATTTTTTTAATGAAAAAAGGCTCCTATCACCTTTACTCTCACTTTATTGGCAGCGGAAGAGCAGCTTCATGTCACAGGCATGGTTTTGTAACAGGAAGATATATAGAGTGAGACAGAGTGTAAGCGAGAGATGGAAGAGAAAAGGAAAGAAAGCAAGAGGATTAGAGTAAATACCTCTATAATGTTTTGTCAAAAATTCTGGCTTCTGAAGTGCTCCGTTGCTTTGGTTTTATGAATGGAGAGAGAGAAAAGTGCTTATGAATAGCAAAACCCATACTTTTGCCAGAAAACTTAATTTCTACTTTTCCACTTTAAAATTGGAGACTCTGTGAACACTTTGTGAACTAGGCCTAAAACTTTTTATTTTTTCAGGTTTAAAACAGAAGCGTCTTTTAAGATTTATGGGTTTGGGTATCTTTTAAAGTGTAAATTACTTTTTTTGCTAATATCAAAATGACAGCCTCAGGAGCTTTTCTAAAAGATGGGACTGCAGCAAATAACATGCAAGCTTCCCACACTGCGCTGTCAGAAGGCCTCCACGACATCTTACAACACCCTTGCTATTTCTGTCCTGATCCTCCTTCACGCAGGAGCTGACAATCCTGCTAAATCATGTGATAGGTTAGTGATGTGGGAAAATGTCAGCATGTGATTACGGTAAATATCCAAACTCTGTTTCACTTTATGTGACCCATTCAGGATTCAAATTTAGAGGTACAGTGAGGTGAAGATGGAGGAGAGATGTGCAGATTACACATTCCCAGGTCAGCCTGACACATTAACACAAGGGTTCACTCAAAGAATGCTCTTTCCCTCTGGATTTTCCATTAGGAATGGAAAGAAGCGGAAGAGAAACTTCAGTTTGTAGCATGGGCTTCAAGGAAGTCCACTGGAAGAAGCTGAATTAAAAAATCCAGTCTGCCTTGAATGCCTGTTTGATCAGCAAATCCCTTTTGAAGGGCAACTCCAAAAGTTGCTTCTGGTAGTGCTGGGGGTTGCCAGCACCATCTCTTCCGCAAAGGAATTTCCACCTTGGAAACCCTCTGATTTCATCTTAATTTTCCAGAGGTATATAAGCAAATTAAACAAATATAATACAAGTTCCCTCCTGGATTTCATTGAATTTTTTTTTTGTTGAAAGAAAATTTGCTTAGAAAACCTTTAAATTAAATCATTACTACATCAGTTTTGGATATAACCTTAATTAACTGTGAAAGCAACCCATGTTGCTGGGAAGACTCTGAGATACTGCATAGTCTGAGTTTTCAGGTATACTATTTTCAGTAAAACTGTCTCAAGCATCTTCCTCCTCCCAGGTATTTTAAGCCAAGTTGTGCAATTTGTAGACCACCAGAAATCTGGAAGTATGTGGAGTGGGTCATTCTGTATGTTGTTGGTGTAAATCCTGAAATCAGTAGTTTCCATTTAGTATAGTATACCATAGAGAGATTGGGAAATAAAGGAAAAAAATAAATGGGTGCATAATTTTTTTCTTTTTCCTCTCTGGTTACCAGGACCAGGACCCAAGGAAATGGCATGAAGCTGTGTCAGGAAAGATTTATTTTGGATATTAGGCAAAGGTTTTTTACCCAGAGGGTGGCTGTGAACTGGAACAGGCTCCCCAGGGAATTGATGACGGCACCAAGTCTGCCAGAGTTCAAGGAGCATTTAGAAAATGTTCTCAGCCACAAGATGGTGTTCTTGGGGCTGTCCTGTGCAGGGCAAGGAGTTGGACTCAGTGATCCTTGTGGGTCCCCACCAGCCCAGGATATTTTATGATTCTGTGTGATTCTGTGATGGCAGACATGGTCAAGAGTAAAGTTGGCATCATATGGCAATGGTTAAAGACCAAAAGTAAGGTTTTAAGCCAACACAGGGACAGCAAGGTAAGCAGCCTGGGAGCCTTGAGAGGAGGGGAGCAAGATGGAAACAGCCAGAGTGAAGGAATTAAAGGACCATCCAGGTGGTGGTGAGTACACCAGTCACTCAGTATCACCTCAGAAGAGAGAAAAGGGTTTCCCAGTGGAATACAGGTGAAAGAAACCCTTCCTTACCTCACCATGATAAGTTTGTATTTGTATTGTGTTTGTTATTCTCCAAAGGCCATATTCTCCTATGGCCTTTGGAGAATAAGAGGCATATCACGTAGCATGTTACCTTCCCTCTCAATTTATATGTATTGCAAATATTTTTCTAATTCAGTTTCAGGTCTGTTCAGGAAGTGAATAGTGTGTTTTGTTTTTAAACCTAGAAGCTACATGCTATAAAACATAAAATAAAATACAGCACTACAGGGAGCCCAGCTGCCGCATAGAAAGTTGATCTCTCTAAAACCTTGTGGTCTGAAAGAAAAAAATTAGTTTAGACATTTTTATAGTATTTCTTCAGCTAAAGCCCACCTTCAAATCCCACTTTACTTAGTATGTTTACATGTGTCAAATTTTCATTATGTAATAAACAAGAACATGTGTACAAATATGAAGAAACCAAAATCAGATGGCTGGTGGACTGTAGGAAACTGTGATTATTCAATTCCCTGCTGATATCTTTCCAGAATGTCACATCCAGCTGCAGATTTTGGCAACCTATAGCCATTTCACCATCCTCAAATAGCTCTTTGTACTGCACCAAATTGCCTTTTATTATTTAAAAATAGACACTCCATATATTATAGAACTGGGTAGCTCTAAAATACCGATACAATTTTTAAGTATCATTGGATTTCACAGTAAGTTTTTATTTTTCTGTACTATTGTAGAAGAAACTTACCTTTACTGAACTTCTCCGTTACAGTAATATCAAATCAACTAGTGTTCTGATTATACTGATTCCTTTTCACATACTATTACTAGAAATGGCCACAACTCCTGTGAGTCTGGATGTGTGGATCTGACATGTACCTTACCAGCCACAGGGGATGAAGAACATACAAATGGCCAAGTGATGCATGAAAATAATAGACAGCTACCTCTCTGCAAAGGTAAACAGAGAACCAGCAGCTGAGGCTGCTTAACTTGGGGGGAAAGGGCTGGGAGGACTAAAGGGATGAGAGGCAGAAGAGGGCTTTAGGTAGCAGTCAGGTACAGAAAGGGCTCACCTCATCCTCCAGCAGAGGACCCTGCTCTGCATTGGTGAGGTACCAAAAGGTAAAGGACTGACAAGACCAGGCTTAACATATCTCAGGCATCAATCACTCATTAATATAGGTCAGTGGATAATGTCTTGCCCAACAGATATAAAAGCAGCAAATAACACAAGGCTAAAAATCACCCAGGCACTACAAATAATACAGAAACAGAGAAATTAAACTGCTAGCAGACTGTCTCATTACACAGGCCATTGTGGCAGACTCCTTTTCTGAAACAGGGAATTTCAGCATCTCAGCACATTTTTGAAAACTTGGTACAAACAATGGGGAAGATTAACAGCACCAAAGTAATTCTGTGGATGACAGTATCTTCCACTAGACCTCATATTCAGTAACTACTGCTGTGGAATATGTGTATTCTGCAGATAAACACAGATCCATGTCAGAATTGTTCTCTGCAAAGACTGTCTGAAAATATGGGAAGATACTTTTGCCTCTGTCCTTTGAAATGGAGACCAAAAACTTCATCTCACAGTTGTCCTGCAGTTGGGGAAACTTGGTTCTTATTCACAGTTCTGATCAAGTCTTGTTCCCTTGGAAATATTAGAGATAGCAAGAATTTAAAATTTTTTTCCTGAATTCTATCTTCAAATAGCACTTTCCATCTCTGAGGGTGCCTGTTTACAATAGGTTGACAGGAACACAATGCAGCAGCAGCAATGATTTATGTCAAGCTTACCGCAACAGAGTAAAACTTTCCTTGCAGCATTTTTTCCCCTGTCTAAAACCACTGATGTGCTGCCAAAATTATCCTGGTACCCAGTGTACAAGATCTTGGTGAGCAGACTGTGATGAGGCAAAACAGTAAAAGATTTGGCTAAAAATGGAAATGTTCTAGAACAACTTGATCACCTCATCAAGACCCTGGGCAAAGTACCGCTGGTGGAGCTGCCTTAAGAGGGCTGTCAAAATATCTCTGAAAAAAATCTTCCTCAAAAGAATATTAACAAAACTAAGCAGCCATTGGTAAAATCAACTACTCTGACGTAGATTAGGAATAAAAAGACAGAAAACAAAGCAAAAATAATGTATGAAATTTCAGCATCACAGATAGTTAATGTTTAGGTGTCTCAAGTTCCCTGATTGGGCAAAAGATGTTGATAGTATTTGCAGCAGTATAAAAAAGAAGTGAATTGAGTATAACCAAAAAAGAGATAACAGTTTATCACTCCAGATAAATGCCCTGCATTTAGATAAACATGCACAAAATTTTTAATTCATGTTTACATGTAGGATAAGACAGACCACAGTTGCTAACCTCTGCCTGCAGCAATAACTAAGCCATTTCATTTGCGTGTAGAGATTTAATTTAGGTTCTATAAACAAAACTGTAGATTAGAAAGACTGAAAAACACACTGCTTTATCTGCTGAATTTCCTCAGGGCCAGAAAGAGAGATGATTTCCACAAATCATCTGCAAAGAATCTTATTTTCTTGGAACAAAATAGTGCTATGCACCATTTTACAATACTTAATGAAATCCCTAAGCTCTTGTTGCAATCCTTCTCATATGAGGAGAAGGACCTTACAGTCTTATAGTTCTTGCAGGGTTTTATCCTCTTTGCAGCCAAATGCAGTGTGTCGTGAAGGTGCTCAGTACCAGGCAGGAACAAGCTGCTTCACTGCTAATAATGATATTTTCTTCAGGGCTATGATACATCCATAATTTTTTCTAGCAAGAAAATCTAGCAGCCACTCAGGGACAAACTATAGGACAATTGCAAGGGCCTCACCAGCTTTGAGGCAGTGAGAGTCCTTCACAAAACCAACTGTTCAGGAGCAAATCCCATCACCTCTCCACCTCCCCCTCATCACTGCCTTACACACACAAGCAGCAATCAATCGGCCCCCAGCTGGCAGACACACTATTTTTTCTATTTAACAACCTCCAGGGTGGTCTCTTTCACTAATCCCCCGGGCTGTACAATCTGAAGTAGCTTCTGCAGTCAGCTGTTGGGAGGTACATAAAATGTAGCAGCAGTGCTTGTTGGCAACATGGCATTCCTGTAAGTATTTTCCCCATAGCCCCCTCTCAAGCATACCTTTACACGTTACTTGAACATTATGCATTTGTTGCTTAACCTTTCTGAGATTAGAATGAAATTTAAGAGATGGATCAGGGCAATGAAAATAGAATTTAACTGTAACACTATTTTAACTCTGAAAGTTTCTGGTACAAATCAAAGTTGAAAACAGAGAAAAAAATACAACAGTTTTTAAATCGACCAAGTTGAAATACGGCAGTACAGCGTAGGAAATGTGAACCCATGCATTCCCCAAGTGAAGCCTTCTTTGCAGTGCCAAGCGAGCTCTCTCAGCATGTGGGAGCAGATTGCCTGGGTGGGACTTTCCCCCTTTCCCCCTCGGAGCTGGACTCAGCTCAGTGCCCACGGAGGGTCCCCTCTGGCAGCAGTGTGAAGCATCCCTTCCTCCTCCTGCCTAAGTGCTCTCTTTATTGGGCTTGAGCAAACGCACAAAACTGACCTTTAAATCCTGGATATATTCACCAGGCCAGCTTCTCACTGAGCGGCTTCAGTGCTACCTGACATTAGCATCCAGCAGGTTCAGTGGTAGCTCAGAGACACATTGTCCCCAAGCAGAACTCCCACAGATCCTCCACCCTCAGATCTGAATATCATGGGCTACATTCTCAGATAGCCAAGCTAACACCACTCTGGTGCTTTAGAGTATTTTATACATGCTGTGGTCCTGGCCCATTTTTTCAGCTTTATTCCCAAATCACTTGTGTAAGCAGTGTCAGAATTTGTTCCTAGGAACAAATAATATTTTTTGAAAATAGATTCCTGGAAGATGAGGTAGAAATGTTTGATGCTGGTGAACCTTAAAAAAGGATTTAAGTTAGCTAAGCTGATTGGAAGGAAAACCAGCTAAAATCCTGATAGTAACATCAATGCATAAAACAGAGCACTCCTAAAATAAAATTAAAATAGGTCAGAAGTTTTCAAACTAATACTTTCATTCATTCTGTCTGCTGGAATAGGTTTTGTGGAATCACTCATCATTTTAATGCTCTTAATTCATCCTGTTTAAGAACCAAATATTACATAAATTATTATCAAAGTTTTCTTGTAGCACTTATTTTTAACAACTAAAGAATTATTACCAAATATATACACCACACACATTAAAATGTGCAGAGACCACAAAACATTTAGATTAATACTAATGAGATAATCCACCTGCCTATTTCACTGCACAACAGCTGCACAGATTTAAAAGGGTTCAATTAAACTTTATTCAGTGCATAGATAATTGATCCAATGTGGAGAATGATGTCACTGGTAGGTTAAAAATTATGTTTTACCTTTTAAAATAAAATTGCTCCATTAGAAAAACTAGAAATATAAACCTGACACATAAATCATTCTAGTAACTTTGTTTTATAGAGCAACAAAAAGAAGGAAAATTAAGAAAATCACAGCAGATACAACATGCGGATGCCCATTATTTAATATACTCTCAAAAAGTGAACATAGAAATCTAAATGAGACACTGCTGTTGCTCTCCTTTCTTATGGGAACTGCAATTACTCTTTGTTATTTTACTGTATTTTTTTTTTTTCTGACAGCTTCAATTTACTTAAAGGTTTTGTCTTCCTGCTCTCCACAGCAATGAAACACCACCATTTTCCTAGTTTAATTACTAATTTTAGATGGCACCAAAGTTGTGTAAAATTCTTTTTTAATAAATAGAGAAGAATTAATCTTTAAAGCCTGCCCACCATATGCCTGCAGCACTCCAAGGTTGCTGTGGGAGCGTTGGGTGGACCAGGAGAACATATTCAGGACTCCACTCCAGGCTGCTGAAGATGAAAGTGTAGCTGCTTGCCAATTTTGTATTTCTCTGTATTTATGATAGTGAACTGCAAAATACATAATTTCTTGATACAACATAGCATTATTTTTGACACTGCTAGTGGCAGTCAATAATCTGCCATTCTATCCACTTCATGTCAAGATGTTACAAATATTGTTAGAGAGAAAGGGCAAAATATAATAATCATCTATCCACGGAGACATTACTGTAGTTTTCATCCTTATGACATTTCAGTAGCTATGCAGAGTTAGTATTGACTTTAATCTGAGACTGTCAAAGGGATTTCAGAGAGAAACTGAGGAAAAGGCATATGCTACCAATAACAGGTTTCTCCATCACAAGAGGAACTTCTAAGAGCTTCTCACTCACCATTATGTTGTATAGTCATCAATAAGAAGGAACTAACTGCTCCCTGCTTACTGCAGGGCCCCAAATACTTCTGGGCATGTGAGGGCTGACCCAGAGGTGCAGCTGTTGCATAAAATTACAGCACCTGAGCCAGATATCCACAGTCCTCACTCCTGCCGGAGATAGGGTAATCTGCAGTGCTACTGGTGCACCTTAAAGTGAGGGGGACTTTGGACCAATTCCTTGAGTCACCTGATCAATATATTTCAGAAAATAATGGTTGGATACAAATTTTATCAAGCTGGATTAACCATTCAGTCTTAATACACTTTAATAGACAGGGCATGATATGTCACAGCAAGTATGTATCTCCTTCCCATTGTGTCTGTAAAACTTACTATTGTTCTGACTCCAAACAAGAAAAACAGTGCTTGAAAAATAACTCCTCCTAAAAGAGTGTTTTTCCTTTTCCTGTGTATAGCTGTGCATGTTACATGAGTTTCTGGTGAGTGAAATAGAGCAAGCAGTGCATGCCAACACCATGTGCAGAGGTGAACATGCCTAGAGAATAAATCAAAGAAGACCTTACTGAGATTCCCTTTCTTATCTATGATTTTGGATTGTTGCTTCTTGAAATTTGTTGTAATTAAAGGTACTATAGGTATATTTCAGGCAGACAGATATATACACCTATCAGTATACAAACACATACTACAGTTCATTGTTCTTGACTGTGAGGGCATATGGATATTGACACTGTCAATTTTTATCTCATTACTCATCACTGCTTACTCCAAGTGCTAATAGTATATTTCCACAGAATTTGTGTGTGCTGCAATCTAAATTCTGACATTGCTAGTGTCAGTCACTAATCTAACTCATTCAGTTCATGTCAAGATGATACATCACAATGCTCAGCAACTGTCACTCCTGCTTTAAATAGATCTACATTTTTTCTCAACTTTACAATTAAACACACCTACATATATGTATCTTCAGTTCCACATCAAGTTCCACTTTAACGATATAACCATAAAAGTCAACCAAAATATTTTTCAAACAATTACTAGGTGGGACGGGGGTTTTGCAAGATTGGTTTGGTTTGATTTTTACAAAACCCTTTTGAAAACTAAAAGCAAACTGAAAATATCCAGACACATTTAAACTTATTTGTAGGTCCACATTTTTTCTCCCCCAAACATAAAAAGCACATTTTTGTCACCAACTTGTCATTTATATGTTCTTACTAGCACTGGTTTGTAGTGCATCCAAATTGATGTTAAAAATCCATCTGTTTAAAAATGTTTACTAATATCAAGGGTTAACCAGAGTATTGAAATAATTAAAGTCACTTTGGTTTTGAGCATAATTTTAAAGGAAATCCTAAAGTTGGTATGATTCAATCCTCTCTCTTTTCTGGAGTTATTCCTCTGCATCTCTGTTTCTGTGCTTTAGTTATTGTGTTATTTCCTGAAGAATGCCCAAACTATGCTTATTCTTTCTTATGCTTCCTCAATTTTACTGTATTTTGTTATAGAGCTCCTGATGATATACACTATTCTTCCTTTACCTAAGTTTAGCATCCCCTTTGTGGAATGATAACATTCCCTCTGTGCTTTAACACAAACTTGCTTCTTCCTCTTGCCCTGGTCTGGCCAGTGGTGGTATCTAGAGGAACGTGTTGCTGTTTGTGCAATTGGGCACATCCTTGTTTTAGCCTCACAGGCTGAGCACTCCTCTGAGAGCCAGGGCCAGGTTTATGTAAAACACCCCAAGGACAGCACCTGTGCCTCTCTGCCTGTCTGCATCAGCCCAGGTGTGAACTGATCTGTGTTTGGATCAACAAGGAACAAGAACTGGCACAGGGGCTGTTGGGCTTTCCTTTGTACGTGACAGGTGCTAAGGGAAATATTTCAGAGGACACTGGCAAGACCAGGTTAAGTACTGAACCTACAAAAGTGATATAGCATCATCACATACCTATACATTTCTGATGAACCTGAGTTCCCAGCCAAATTATCTACATTAACTCGTTCCTCAAGAAAGTGTACTTACGTTTCTTATCCTTTGCAGTTCTAAAAGGCAAGCTTCTGTAATACAGAGAGCCCAGAAAAATATATATATTTTGCAAGCAGAAAACAATTTTTTGAATATAAGAAAATAGTTTTCTCTTTTCAATTTTTCTCATACACATTTAATAGTGGTTTAGTCCTCAGTAAGACTAGAACCTTGAATGTTTTAAAGAAATGAGATTTTGAAACAGAGAAGCTTTAAATAGACAATTTAGTGCAGCAGCTGTACAATATAAATAGTGTCTCTCACTTTTAACAGCAGATGAAGTTGCATTGATCTGGACATAAACAGATTTAAGCATAGGAAAATCTCTGGTATCCATGAAATGGTTTTGGTTGAATCTATTCCAATTATTTCATTGATTATGTGCCTTTTTTTCTCCACTGTATGATCTTACACATGTATGAGAACTTCAAAGAAATACATCCAGTACCTAGCAGAATTTTCAAAATAATGTAACCTTTTAAAATCCTACTGGGAGCCTATGTACATTTTTAAATGACTAAACATCCTTTAAAACCTGGCCATCTGCAACCATAATTTTGTCCTCATATAAGAACATGCAACATAGTTTTTGAATCTTTCTCCAAATTTTGTAACTGCCTGACAGTATATTTTATGCCTAATGAAATAAACACAAGGGGAAAGGGAACTTCCGTTTTGCTTCCATACTGATTTATAGAAGAATGCATTAAAGCATACAAGTTATTTGTGTGAAGTAAACAGAAAAAAAACAGGGACACACTGATCTATTTTTTTACTTATTTTGCATAATTGAAGCAATGATAAGAAGGAGCAATGGTGATTTAGTCCATTGCTCTAAGAAGTAAATGCCTATTTACAATGGTCTAGGCAATATCACAGATGAACTTTTAGGGAGAGCAGTAATGCTGTTCTAAGTAACATAAGAAAACCTAAATAAGTTTGTTTATATTAATGAAATTACTTAAATCCACTGAATCAGTAAAACAAGCCTGGTTTTCACACAGTGCAACTGAGAAGAGGATTTAACCCATAAACTAATTTAATTTTATGGATGAGCATACACAACACACAGATAATAATGGAAAATGAAGAATTCATATTTCCCATGGCAAACATAACTCCTCTCGATTGCAGAGATGTAGATTATATGAATGATTAAAATGTAACAGTAGTAAAAAATACTACCTATCACTTGGAGGTCAAATTTTAATTCCTGCGGGAACGATAACTTTGAAATTTCTGATGCATGTATTTAAATTTTCAGACATAATGTTGATCTTCATGTTGAAGGTAATTTAGCTTTTGGAATCACACATACTGTTCCCATACTCAGTTCATCTCTCAGTAAAGTATGGTTTTGAAGTAAGAGTGTTTAATATGACAGCCCTGGCCTACCTCTAATTAATTGAGCTTCTTTCTAGGAGTTATACACACCCCTTGATACCTAAAAGTCTGACCTGCTTTGAGTTAGGACTTGATCATCACTACTCATTCCTCTCATGAGCAAACAAGGCTAATGACAGTGTTATGGATTCAAGAAAGGTTTCAGATGCAAACATGGTAGGCTGCACAGCTAAGACATACATATATCCTTTATTTAAGATGACAAAAAACTTAAACAGATCTTTCAGTACTGTCTCATGCAAACAGAGTACATCACTAGCCTGGACACCAAGTTATTTAAAGCTATTATTTAGTACCGTAATAAGTAGCAATTTAAATACAAGGTAAAATCATTACATTGTCTTGTTTACTACTGATGTTAATGTCAAGCTGACGTGTAATGCTCCAAAAAAAGGCAGCCTATGATTTGTTATCATTAAACTGTCAGTTCTGTCGTGTTAGGCATAGATTCATACTATATTTCTTTCAGCATATCCCTTTATTTTCTATCAGTCAAAAACTGAAGTGTTTTAATTGTGTCTCTGCTATTTTTCTATTAACTGTTTCGTGCATTTTTTTCTCTGGCCTTTTAATTGCAGTTTAATAGTGGTCATTAACACATTAAGGGGTGTTAGAAGAACATTTGAAGTCCTCTTGACTTCTACCAAAGTTGACACTTCAATGCTAGAGTAATTTCAGCTATTCATTTATTTAATAGTGACCTATGCAAATGTGGAACCATGTCATTTTACAAATTGACTGTAATAATTAACTAGAAAGGCAGACTAAAATGAAACAGGTTATAATTAGAATAAAACTGCTACAGTATTACGTCAGCTAGAATAAAATAATCTCAAATGATTAAATTGGTTTCAATTATTAAGAATCAGTTTAATGTACCCACTGTTCTGATTTTTTACATTTCTCTTTTTTGTGTGCATTAGATGTCACCTCATACAATTTATGCATTTTATTCATCTTGGTAAAACAGGCATTACAAAAGTTTAATTAAGTAGTAAAAGACTTCATATTATTCCGTTGAATTCTAAATTAATTGCAGAAAGAAATGATAGTGCATAGTACATACCATTCACACACATTTTGATTAGATGCATCTATTGTTAGCTAATATTTCTCTATCCCAGTGTATAGATAGAGGTACTGATATAGAGGAATATGTAGGTATACACACAGAAAAAAATGGTTCTGGCTCCCACAGTATGTCTTTAACACACACGAACAATATAATTTTCAACTATACTACCTAGATCTTTATCTTCAGGGCACTCATGTCACTGTTCATAATAAATATGGAATTTTAAAATTACATTTTCCTTAAAAATTTCACATTGCTTATTTATCTCATTTTGCAGATTGTGCATATGCAGATAAATACTCAGATGCTTGCAGGTACACACAAGCCTACATAAGATAGACATATTTGATAATAGGCAGCATGCACAAATGTACATGTTAAAGATGACAAGAAAATATTCTTTTGTTCTCAATTTTCAATGCAGTGGTTTTTTGGTAAACATTTTCTTTGGCTCTACTTGGTGTTTGTTAACTCAGCTTTGAGCATGCTGCAACATAATGTTATACATTTTATGGGCAATAGGGTGGACAGCTTCTGATTTAAAACCATTGCATTTAAGATTGAGTTTCTTCTTTCTGCATATGCAATTTAATATTATTTTTAAATAAAATTAGACTTTTTTTTACTTGAACAAATCTTATTGTATTGCTTGGTTGATTGGCCAAGTACCTTCAAGGGTTATGCCTCACTGTTCTGCAGTGTGGCTATAATCTCTGACGTTTAGGTTTGTACCTACATACCAGACTGTAGCATCATTAACAGAAGTTACTATTTTAAGATATATTTTCCATTGCTCCTCTGATGTGTTGGGTTCCAGGAGGGGCAGTTAAACCAGTAACTGAGTGTTTGCATGCTGTATTCATCATGGCTTTGACAGGACTTTTACAGCCTCCTTATGCAGTGATAAACAGTATTATGGTAAACATGAGAGTGATCTCAGGAGCATTACCTATGCGAGTGTCTCCATCAGTAGAAAGGATTTTTTAAAAATATTCTTGAGTGCAAAAGCATTGATCTGAGATATCATCAGCAGAAGAGTATTTGGGAGAAAGAAACCTTACTGGTAAGCTTGATGACAGTTTCAGCATGACAAGCCTAAGGGAACAGAACTGTTAGCAACACACACATCCCAGATTCGGTTATGAAACTGAATGTGCTCCATGGCATTTCAAGATCAGTGGAAATACTGAGGCCCCAGATAGTTAGCCTCTTCTCCAGCTTCTCAGGAAATGGTTTTGGCAACCCATTAACCTTTGACCATAGGCCACCAGACAAGCTGTTTAAAATCTCAGAACCTTTACCTTCTATATCTTTCATGAAGCAAGATGCTGACTGTAGATGCAGTCAGTATTCCAGGTTGTAAAGGAAGTCTCTGACCTACCTGTCACACCCTTACCTTTCTTAGGGTTCCTATGAATTTGTTGAGATCACTTCAACACATTCCAAATGGAATTAGACTTCATTTTATTGTATTGTAATTAATGTTATGCAGTTAAAATAATTTATTTATTATTAATTACATTTTCCAAATGTAATTAAATTTCTTTGCATGGAACAAAGACAATCAGTAGATCACATTTAACTGTATTCATTCCACAAAATATAATTAATATAGCAGATTATGGTAGCTCAGTGCAAATAACCCATTCCTGAATGTCTCACCTGTTAAATATGGATAATTTACAAAAATAACTACTTTGTCCTAGAACAATTGCTTTGCAAACCTTTGTGATGTATTTGCTGGAAACCTGTTTTTTGAACACTTCCTATCACATTTCAGCAAACACCAAACAGGCCAAAGGGGGCACACATAAGAATTTGAAAAATGCATCTCAACTTCTCAAAGAAATATGGAAAAAGAAATATTGGTGTGTGCAAACTATACAATAATGTACACAGAACTTTACAATAAAATAGTCTAAGGAAAGCTTTTCACTCTTTGTATTAAAGATTGAGGAAGATATGGCTATTGTGGGACTGATGTGCAGCAGGAATGTCCAGTGGCTGTAGAAGGAAGTTGAGAGGCAGAGTAACTGAGTAACATTGCTGGTAAACCTTTGGCAAGCCATAAGATTTCTCTTAGTCTCCAGTCTTCAAAGTACCTGCAACCTACACCTCACCCCCCAAAAATGAGAAAGCATGAAATAATGTCAGTGCTTGGCATGTGGTCTAAACTATTTTAAGATCTGGAAGTCTTCTCCTGGGGTTTAGTGTCAGTGGAGAATGAAAGCAGATACTCTGAGCCATAACAGCTAGCTCAGCTTTAAGGCATCTATGGGAATATGTAAGGTAATGATGGGATTTAGTTTAGATAACCTAGCCTTCTCAAAATTACTTATTTTTAGTTCAATCCTACTATTATTAACATTCAGCCAAAGCATTGAGTAAAAAAAACCCCTACCAATCCTGTTCACTATCCTGAAACCTACCCAGTTCCTTATTTATCACTGCCGTGGCAGTAGAAAGAAAAATATAAAATTAATCATTCATGTTGGCCCAGCAAATATGTCTCAAAACATCTATAAGATATTGTCTAAGACCTATATATGTTGAAAGGAAAAAAAATCAAAATAAACTTCTATGACCAGTTCTTTACTTTTCTTTCTCCAATTACTTTAAGGATGAGAAGGTGAGAGAAAAATGTAGGTTATGAAATCCTCCATGCAGGGGAAAAGAAAACAAAGATCCCATAAAACAATACTACTGCTGCAGCTCACCCTTCAGTTCTGGTAATCTTCAATTTACTCCACATCAGCCCTCTGCTTTCACCCCCAACAAAATGCTGTCATCAGTTATGTTATCCCCACTAAAAGCTTTCATGTTCTTCCCTCTAGTACAGTGACCTGTAGTGACTGTCCTAAAGTCTTGAAGTAATCATCATGTTAAACAAAATCAATGCCTCTATTCACAAAAGTCTATTTTATATAACTGAATCAACAGGAGCAGAGAGAACGAAAAAAAAACAAAAACATATAGAAACATTCTTTATCCCACGATGACTCAAACAACTCTTTCCATGCTAGTTGCAGCACTTGACTGACAGAAGTTAATTAATCCTTCTTTGTTTTGTCAATTTTTTTCAGAATAACTAGGGAGATCTTCCAGCTTTACCTGTCTAGCAGCCATCATTTTGAATTCTTTGAGCAGGCTAGCTTTGATGATAGCTTTACTTGCATGTGTTTTCACAATTTTTTATACTCTTTTATGACCAGCAATAAAGCTAAAAATCCCCTAACTCTTTTCCTTTTTCAAAAATCCCATTATACATGTCTTTAATAGTTACAATGTCTTCCCTGTTCCATGTCTGGGAGTGGAGTCACCAAGCTCAACAGTACCAATTGCTGGACTAAGTGGTAGAGTGTAGAGTAGTGGAGAGATCCCAGCTGGGCTATAAGCTGAGGTTTCCACAGATGGAAGGAAAGAGCAC